>JAPDDM010000116.1:0-204568 GCA_027474115.1 Schizopygopsis malacanthus
ATCCACCACCTGTTGCTTCCTCTCTCTCTACACTCTCTCCATCAGAGCTCTCACTCTTTATTAGGACCCTGCCTGATCATATGGCACATTGACCATCTGACAGAGTTCCTCTAAGGACACAGACATGTCGCTGCAAAAAAAATAAATGAATACAGTTCAAATGATCGTTTCCCTAAGTTATATGGCATATTTACGTATGATAAGGAGGCAAGAAGCCAGCTAGCTTGCTTAAAGTGATGAACATGACGGCATGCCTTGACATATTGTAAGCTACAATCCTGACATAGTACATACAATTATTATGTGGCTTTTGACATTTAGTGTCTTATCTGCAATGTATAGGTTTAGCCCGCATTGCAGTGTACTATCTTGCGCGAAGTTCCGATCCTCAGACGAGCACTAGAACTAGTGAGGGTCGAGATTTTTTTTCTTTAAGCCCCACGAAAATCACGTTAGCTATCTCACCAAACATGACAACAAAACCAATGCATAGTGGCTAACTAAGTTAATGGCAGGCAATTTTTGTGCTTTAAATTCATTATCCTGGTCAGAAACAAAACCATGGAAGATTTCAATCAACAAGATAGCTAACGTTACCCTCCCATGCTATACCTAGCAGAAAGAAAAATATAGCATCCTCAGAAACGATACATTACACCTTAGCATTAACATTACTTCAAGATCGAGATAAAAATGTTATATATAATATATAAACTGTTATTATATAATTCATATAACTGAATGGAGAGGTGGAGTTACGAGACTTCTCAGACAGTTGAAGTGTCCAATGGAGTTAAGTCATTTGCTCTCAAGCTTTTTTCAACACTTTAGATTGGTTAATAATGTGTAAAAATAACAGACACACGTGGGGACTGACCAATAGCATCGATTTGTGAAAAAATATGAAATTTACCAAATTTGGACATAGGAGGTTTCCGCCCGACAGCGACGATATTCTATGTTGAGCAACAGTTCCAAAAAAACACTATTTTTTACAAATTTTGCAAATTTATAAAGTGAATATAGCAGAGCTACTTTAAAAAGGAAGTACTTGTAGTGGGTTCGTGGAAATTTCCCCATGTAAATAAACTGCCATTGGGCAAATAGTGGTTCGGAGGGATCGTAGGGTGGATTTGGATCCCGTTTGCCAACTGGTTAAGTGGCCATATGGATGTTTCAACTTACCCCCATTTCCCGGGGTAATTCCGGGGTAAATTGGAAATGGACACCTCTAGGGGGCGATGTTGACCTTCTGACCAGTCCCCCTCCACCCACCCCCCCTTCCACGAACCCACTAAATGTCCATTTGCCATCATTTGGCTGGGTAAAAGGGGTAGCCGTGTCCAAAAGCCTACTATTTGTCCATGCTTCCATTAAATGAATGGGCAGGGGTGGTCTTCGCATCCCAGCAAGCTCCTATTTGTCCACCTATTTGTCCACCGTTCCATGGGCGGACCCCCGGTCCCACGAACCCACTATTTGTCCATTTCGCACATTGTGTGCGGATCGTCCCCTCGGCCCTAAGGACCCCCCAGCCCCAGTACCACGAACCCACTAAATGTCCTTTTGCCATTATTTGGCTGGGTAAAAGGGGTAGTCGTGTCCAAAAGCCTACTATTTGTCCATGATCCCATTAAATGAATGGGCAGGGGTGGTCTTCGCATCCCAGCAAGCTCCTATTTGTCCACCGCCCTACTGGTTCCATGGGCGGACCCCCGGTCCCACGAACCCACTATTTGTCCATTTCGCACATTGTGTGCGGATCGTCCCCTCGGCCCTAAGGACCCCACCCCCCAGCCCCAGTACCACGAACCCACTAAATGTCCTTTTGCCATTATTTGGCTGGGTAAAAGGGGTAGCCGTGTCCAAAAGCCTACTATTTGTCCATGCTCCCATTAAATGAATGGGCAGGGGTGGTCTTCTCATCCCAGCGAGCCCCTATTTGTCCAACGCCCTACTGGTTCCATGGGCGGACCCCCGGTCCCACGAACCCACTATTTGTCCAAATATCCACTATTTTTACGGAACATCCACGGAACCCCTGCGGACCCCCGCCCCACACCCCGGGCCCCCCCCCCCATGTCCACGAACCCACTATTTGTCCAAATATCAACTATTTTTACGGAACTTGTCCAAAAGTGGCCAGAGGGGTGGGACGGGCGTCCCCGCCCACGGATGCTCGCTGGCGCCCCCTCTGGCCGTTTTGTGAACTCTGACGCAAAAGTGCTCCGATCGGCCCTAGCTTTCTGTGGGGCACATAGGGGGGCCCCACGACCCCCGCTGTAAATTTTGGGACCCCTGGGACGTTTCTGAAAAAATCCCACCTGCCATTTATTTGAATGGGTTCGGCCCAGTGGTTTCGTGGACACGGCTCGCAAAGGTCGGATCGAGCCGAAAATGGAATCGTTGCCTCGAGGGGACCCCCTCGACCAGGCGGAAAAGTCTGGTGACCCTACGACCTTCTTTGGGGGTCAAAAGGTCAAAAAAGGACGCGCACGTCCACCAAAAGGGTACGCGTTTAAATGGGAAGCGAGACGTCCCCCGTTCGGAGACGATGGGTCGTAGGGCCCCGAGATTTGAGATTCTGGCACCTGAGGGGCCCCTCGCTCGGGGCCCCGAAGCACAAAGTTGAAGGACCTCGTAAAAAAAAGTGCCTCGCCCTAGGGCCCCGCGCTTTTGGTGGCACGCTCGGGGGGCCCCCAGGGTCCACCGTGCCGAGTTTCGGGCCCCTGGGACATTTCTGAAAAAAATCCCACTTGCCATTTATTTGAATGGGTTCGGCCTAGCGGTTTCGTGGACACGGTTCGCAAGGGTCGGATCGAGCCGAAATTGGAATATTTGTCTCGAGGGGACCCCCTCGGCGGGCGGAAAAGTCTCGTGACCATACGACCTTGTTTAGGGGTCAAAGGGTCAAAAAAGGGACCGCGCGTCCACCAAAAGGGTACGCGTTTAAATGGGAAGCGGGACGTCCCCCGTTCGGAGACGATAAGTCTTAGGGCCCCGAGATTTGAGATTATAGCATTTCAGGGGCCCCTCTTTCATGTTTCCGAAGCACGGAGCCATAGGACCTCGGGAAAAGAAGCACCCGTCTGGAACCTTGTAATCACACGAAAGGCTCTGAGTGTGTAAGAGACTAAGAGGGCAGAGAGAGAGATTTTGTGCAGGAGGCTCCCGATTTTCCCCCGCCCTAGGGCCCCGCGCCTTCGGTGGCTCGCTCGGGGGGGGGGCCCAGGAGCCACCGTGTCGAGTTTCGGGCCCCTGGGACGTTTCTGAAAAAATCCCACTTGCCATTTATTTGAATGGGTTCGGCCTAGCGGTTTCGTGGACACGGCTCGCAAGGGTCCGATCGAGCCGAAATTGGAATCTTTGCCTCGAGGGACCCCCTCGACCGGGCGGAAAAGTCTCGTGACCGTACGACCTTGTTTAGGGGTCAAAAGGTCAAAAAAGGGAGCGCACGTCCACCAAACCGTTACACGCTTAAATGAGAAGCGGGACATCCCCCGCACGGAGACGGAAGGTCGCACGACCTCGAAACTCGGCATGCGCCGCCGTCGTGGGCCCCTCATTCGGGCCCCCAAGTTTGAGGGCCGTGGCGGCTTCTTAAGCATTTTATGTCCGGCCGCACGTCTCGCCAACATCGGGCCTGTTTCAGGGTCTCTCCTATTGAATTCAATGGCAGACAAAGACATATGAAAAATGAGGAAAAATACTTTTCGGGGTCCCAGGTCCGGGCCCTTTCGGCACATCGCTCCGGGGCTCCTGACGCAACTCTGTGTGCGATTTGGGCCCCCTGGGAACTTCTGAAAAAAGTCCCACTTTCAGGTTATTTGAATGGGTTCGGCCTAGCGGTTTCGTGGACACGGCTCGGAAGGGTCCGATAAGCCAATCGTCAAGGTAGTTGAGGATCCTGACACCCACATCCCGTAACGGGGTAAGGGCGCCTTCTATGACCTTCGTGAACACACGGGGAGACAGGGAGAGCCCGAAGGGGTGGACCCTGTACTGCCATGCCCGACATTCGAACGCAAACCGTAGAAACGGTCTGTGTCGCGGAAGGATCAAAGCGTGAAAGTAAGCGTCCTTCAGGTCGATCGCTGCAAACCAATCCTGGAGCTGAACGCATTTGATCATGCACCTGTGCGTCAGCATCTTGAACGGGAGCCTGTGCAATGCCCGATTCAAGACTCGCAGATCCAGGCCACCACCATTCTTGGGTACGATGAAGTAAGGGCTGTAAAACCCCTGCCTCATCTCGGCTGGAGGCAGGCTGGGCAGCGTGAGCCACGCCTCCAGACGCTGTTGCAAGCGGCTCCAACGGCACAATCGACATACCTGTGGTGGTGCAGTGAAAGGGAGTAGGGGTGGATGGTACAGAAGACAGTGCGTTCTGAGGCATCCTCACCGAACTCCCTGGGTCCCAAATGGGACTGGCCAGAGATGCGTGGGGAGGAATATCGTCCCCGAACCGTACTCTCTTGGCTACTGGCAAAATGGGTCATGGGCGAGAGTGAGGAAGCAGGGCGTCGCACACTGTCATCCCATGGACCTGAGAACCCGGAGGAAAAGGAAATTGCTCTTTCTTTGAGGAAAGTCGGAACAGAAACAAAATGAAACAAAAGATTCTCCTCCCGGCCCTCCACCGGGGAAGGAGCGGCGCTGTTCTCGCCGTCTCCTGAGAAAGAGCAAACTCCAACATCTCCGGGTTGCCTGCGTCAGGGCCGCTTCGTCGACTTCCTGGGCGACTTGGGGCCTGGCTGGGACGTGGGGGGTTCCGCTCTCCTGCGAGAGGCTCGACGCGCTGGCCTATGTGTCAATTCAGCCTGGGGCGGAGCAGCTCTGGAGGGCGCCCACGGCTACGGGCAGACTGAGGCCTGTCAGCTTACAGGCCTTGGACGGGAGACGCGGACGGTTCCTCCAAGTGGCGGCGTTTCGTGGGCACAAGTGTACTGCGATCGCTCTCTGCACCTGGGGAATGCCCGCGTACCCCCTGGCCACTCCGCCGTCGAGGGTAGCGAGGATGGAGGAGGCGGACGAGCGGCTTCTGGCCGTGAAAGGGGCCATCCACGACTTCGTCAGCTCCTCATGCACCTCCGGGAAGAAAGGCACCGGGGCAGAGCGCGGTTGTGAGCCGCGCCCCGCTCCGAGAAACCAATCGTCCAGCCGCGAGGGCTCGGGACTGGGCGGTCTTTTGACCTCCAGCCCGATACTCACGGCTGCCCGGGCAAGCATGGCCGTCAGCTCCGGGTCCGGTGCGGCGGTGGCGACAACACCCGAGGGGGGCAGCCCCACCGCACCTTCATCCTCAGAGGACGTGAACCCATCCCCCGATGCTGCGATTGACATCCTATCCACAGATGGCGCACCGAATGAAATGCTGGGCGCCCCGTGGGACGGACCAGCGAAATCACCCAGGAACCGGACGGGATGTTCGCTGCGTGAGGAGTAAGAGGTCCGTGGGGATGTACCCGGCGGAGAGGCTCTTACAGTAACCCTCAGATCTCCCAGAGCGTCAGTCGGCGATTCTCTGCTCGAGCCAGAGAGACCAGCACGGGTGGCGGCAGAGGGTGCCAATCCTTTCATAAAGGAAAGGCGAGATCGCAGCGAAATCATGCTCATACGCCCACAACAGGCGCATGAGTCATCCACGAACGCATCTTCAGCATGTTGGAAGCCCAGACACTGAAGACAACGATCGTGTCCGTCATCCGCAGACAGGAAACGACCGCAACCAGAAGGACACGGACGAAACGGCATCTTGAAAAAGACACGATCGTCCGTGATTTGCTCTTTTAAATTTGCTCTCTTAGTTGAAGTGCCCAGGGAAATCGCTGCTGAGAGGGACTCCGCTGATCGCACCTTTACGCCAACCAGGAACAAAACAAAGATGAATGGCTTTGTGGAGATCAGTACTCTTCTCATCCACTCGGCTCCGAAGCAAAAATCTAATGAGTGGATGCACCTGTCGCCCTTTATACCCGTATGCATGGGGAGCGGCTCAGGTACGCAAAATCCACTAGCCAATTTCATTGGCGTTTTCTCTTAAAGTCAGAGATGATTGGGGCTTCCAGGTAAATCCCCTATGTCGTCACGACATAACTCGTAGTGACCGACAGATAGGGAACCCTATTCTGACTCTAAAATCTTTCCCAGTTCCTGCTGGGCGCACGTCAAAACGTAAGTATGCCCGCCAATACAGTAGTTCAAGGAATTATGAAAATGTTCCTCCAGTGGAAAAGCCCCTTATAGCTTACATTTGCTTATAGTAAGTAAATCAGGATAACTGTGCTACATATTCAATTATGCTTTAAAAATCACTCACTTTTTCTATCTTCCCCTGGAGACTCAGGTAGCTCCTATTTGAGATGTCATCTTCGTCACCAGTCTTTAGTGGGGAAGGTGGACAGAGGGGCTCATTTTGCTGCTCTCTTGGCCTCCTCCGTTATGGCCTGTGTGAGTCATTCTAAATTTAATTGTTGCTTGATTGACACACAAGCATGGCCTTCCATATTTTTGTGAGAGGGTGAAGTTCTTAACCACATAAGACTGCCCCTCGTTGAATTCTGGGTCACTGCCATTTCTAACCGACAGATATACGGTCTCCCCATCGGTGAGTGCACATAAAGTGGTGAACATATGTGCTGACATGTATTTTATTCCTTTCCCTCACAAATGTCAATGCCTTTTGGCTCCTGCAGGTGGCAACACACCTAATGAAAAGTGGTGCGGGGGCGACTGTAGGGGGTTGTCATACTGAAAATAAGACAAAAAAAGAAAAAAGGTTTTGTTTAAATAAAAAATATATGATAACTTTTATTCTATGGACATAAAATGTGGTCAATTTTAATCTGTGCTGTCAGAGAGTATCAAACTATGAGTCATTTAGTAAACTGTCAAGATATCTTCTTATTTTGAAAGTCGTTGAAAACATAAGTTTGCATCAAAACATAACTAATTATATGAATATTTAAAGGCTGTAAATAAGGGGTGCCCAACCCTGCCCCTGGCGATCGATTGTCCTGCAAAGTTCTGCTCCAACTCTAATCAAACACACCTGAAGCAACTAATCAAGGTATTTGGGATCGCTTGAAAATGAAAGACAGGTGTGTTTGATTAGAGTTGGAGCAGAACTATCGCCAGGAGATGGGTTGGGAACCCCTGCTGTAAAGGTTATGACAATTAAAAAATAGTGTGCCATGATATTTTGACTGAATCAATTCTGACTTGTGATTTTATTAAGTTATCAGTGGACATCAAATTGTATCAGTAACTGTTAAAAGGTTATGAAGATATGATGGCAGTAATGACAGTTGATAGCATAATGCCTGAAAGGATAGAGCTTTTAATCTCCACAGGATCTTGTCTCTGACGGGATTCCTTTTCTTTTTTTTTTACTTTATACTCTGACAGTATTTTCTCTCTTTTTAACTTCATATTAATTTATTTATTATTTCATGCAAGTTATTAATTCGATGTTATTGCTAACATTTCTTGTGAAGTAAAGATTTACCTCAGAAAACTATTGTCTTAATAATAAAAAAAAAATCATGTAATTTGAAATTAGTTCATAAAATACTTTTTCCAGTCAGAAACCCTTTTCTCAGACCAAATCCTGTCAGAATGTTTTGTCATTTTTTCATAACCTTCTAAAAAAAAAAACAGTAATTTAAACATAATTGTAATTTAAAATAAGTTAAAAAAATTACTTCAGAAAATACTATTTACAGTCAGAAACCTTTTGTCAGACCAATTCCTGTCAGAATAAGTTTTATATTACAGTCTCTGTTGTCAGACTATCCTGTCATAAAAAATAGGCCCCTATCACTTTAATTTTATTGGAATAAATTATTTTGTAGTTGTAAAGTTATAACTTTTAAACATTGTTTGTAGAAAAGTAAAAAGTGACACCTCAGAAAACAGGTTGTTGTTGCTGCAGAGTGGTCAGTGGGTCAAATGAGAGGGGTCAGTGGGTAAGTGGTCTTAAAATTGGCAGCAGTCCAATCAGAGCACATGATGACCAGACAATAACCTTCGGCCAATTATCTCTTCTTTTTTTCCTCTCTCCCTGTGTGTGTCAGTGGTCTTAAACTTGGTAGCGGTCCAGTCAGGTGACGTTGCCAAGGCACATGATGATAAGACAATAAACTTTCTCTCTCCCTCCACCTCTCTGTGTGTGGTTTTGTATGTGTGAATATATATATATATATATATATATATATAATATATATATATATATATATATATATAGGTTTGACTAATTGTGAGGGTCAAGTGTTCTCGCTTAAATAGGATAATATCATGGCAACCAACAATCAAGAACATTGTGCTGGTCCTCACTCGATAAAAAGACTTATAAACGAGCCAAAACATGTTTTTATTCAAGTGTTTTGCACGTGTTGGGTAAGTACATCACACTCTTAACTTGATTAATGCAGGGTTTAAAGTTCTCCGGCACCGTGCCGGATCTCCGGCATGCGGTGTTCGGCTGTGAAACAAAAAAGGTAGTGCTACATTTAAAAAAAACTTGATAACACGTTCGAGTTCGCCTACCAATAGTAAGCGGAACACAGCTTTCACTCTCAACCAAACTAACATTACAAGCCAATCAGAAGTTGTTGCTCCTATAAACACGAGACGCGAAATAGTATCCAGAGCCGCAGCCCTAATGAATGGGGAAGAAGCCTGGGTCTCGAGCGCGACACGCTGAAAAAGCAGCGAGGCTCAATGGTCAAAGAGATCACTCTAGCATATTTATATAGGAAAACAATTTAAAAAGAAGGATGGCTTTGTAAACAGCATCATCTCCATTAAACAATATGCTTGTCAGAACGATTTTTGAAAAGGTACTGTTCACACATGAGCTCTTAAGGTAATTAACCAGTAAAGACTGTGAGAAAGGCGCTAAACTCTTCCTCTTCTGTGAGTTTGGGTTACTTAACGGTCATTTCGAAAAACAGTGTTTATTATCTCACTAGATTTGTAACAAATCATTTATAAATCTATGCCAGTGTGGCGGAGGTCAATGAAAATACAATTTATTAACAGGATAGATTCATGAATATGAAAAGATCAATTAAAATAGCCTCAATGATACTATGCCACCCATGGCAGCTCTTTCCAATGACCCGGTGAAAGGAGGCAGTGACTGGCCACTGATCCAAAGAATAAACACGAAAAGAAAAAAAAAAGTTAGTTTAAATTTACACAACTCCAATAAACAACAAATTTAAGCAACCTACAGGGCTGAGGTTACCCACAGGAGTGATCACCAGTGCTAGTTATCCAAAAGCACACTCCCACACACCACTGCACACTTAGATCACACACCAAAAGTGTCCCACAGCAAACGTTGCAGCAGCACCACCACCACAAGAGATCCTTCACCCGTGAGAGCCCAGCTCCTGAAAGAAAATCTAAATCTTATAAATACAAATAATTAGATTCACAATCAAATAAAACCAGTTTCAGCATACAAAACAATACTGGATAAAAATCACCAGCATACATCACAAATCAATACACAAATAAAAGAAAAAAACAAACAAACGAAAATAACTCCGTTCAAACTACGAGGAAGACAGAACTCACACAGAGCCACCGCGTAGTCTGTACATCAGCTCCGATCATTAAGTAAACAGTCCTCCTCCCCGAAGAAAAACTAGAAATCAGACAGCAGCAGCAATCCCTTTAATTAGTTGTGAAGTAATAGCGTCCTTGCAGCGCGGCAGTAGAAAAATGACAGAGCTGCAACAATAAATCGCCCAGAACGAAAGAGAGAATCCTGAAAGGAGTACGAACAATAAAACAGTGTTACTAATAGTTACGCATCACCCAATAAATTCACACTCGTAACCACATACACTTACATTACACTTTCCACACGGGAGTAATGTGCTCTATAATCCGTTTACAGGCCAGGATACACAGCCTTCATATAACCCACTGCTATACTGAAGTACAGGGAACTGCACATTACTCAACCCACCCGCCAATCGTCCAACCAAATAAAGTTAGACCATCTATCTGCTACAACACAGCTTTAAATCACAGACCTAAAAGGAGTACAGTCATCCAATACACTACTAAGGTGACTGACGGAGACACACAGATGAAAAGACAGGCTAGGATGCAACAAATGAATCGTTAGTGCCACACATGAAATGATTAAAAGGTTAGCAACCTGCTATATGCTAGCAGCACATACCTAAAGCCACCATCGAAACGAACAGAAAGGGGAGGTTCCGGACATGACGCATCACCAGCTGCCACCAACCAACTCTAAAATAGGGAACACTCGTCGCTGATTGGTGATCACAAGTGTCAATCATCACCACTTACCTCATTCATCCTAGTAGGGGTAGCTGACACATCAACATATTTATATATGCGATGTGTTGCACATCGCGATTTCAAAATAAAAGTTTAAATCCTTGCTCTGAGTTTGCATGTGAAATTAAATGGATTTAAACGTCGTTGAATCCCGCTGTAAAGTGAAACAACACCAGGCCTTTTGGCACCCTTTGCTGGTAGGCTATTTGTTTAAATACATAATGTAGGCCTACTTAAGTTGGTTATGTTCATTTAATAGGCACATTGTTGCGTGTATTTAAGCCAATTATTATTGCCTATTTGTTAGTTTGTATGTAAATATAGTCATCTTAAAGCCTCGTTTTCACATAGGTCTATTTGTATTACTAAAAAATATCAGATTACTCAATTGTCAAAATAATCAGTAGATTACTTGATTATCAAAGGAATCGTTAGTTAAAGCCCTAGATTAGTTGATGATTTAAATGATTTAAAATACAAATATTCCATCATTGAAATTTTCTTTAAAATATCGTGAACCAGGTATCTGTATTTTGTCTCAGCTCATGAGTTCATGTCACACCCAGTGTCGATAAGCGGTGATAGCTCATCATTTTCCAAGTGTAAGATATAGCTTTCATTCTTCAGGTCAATCATAAGGAATAATGTGATAACTTCCCAGCCAACATGTATATGTGGGCCCCATATGGTTTTTAGTGGGTCTACATGGGTATCAAGTGGGCATGGTCCCAATATGGGCATCTTATATGGGGCCCGCTTGGTTAAGCTATATAGGTCCTACATGTGCTAACAAAAGTGGGCTCCCTATATAGGTCCCATATGGGTCATTTATGGGAAATAAGTGTATGGGTGCTAAATGAGTATCACATGTAGGGCCCTCATGGACAACCCATATGGTTCTCACATGGGCAAACACAATCAGTCTCATATAGGCTACCCATATGGGCCCAAGGTAGGACTCACATCGTTGATCTTTATATGGGTTCTGAATGGGTAAACACATATGGGGACCTCATGGCCAACCCATATGAGTCACACATGAGCAAACACAATCAGACCCATATATGCTGCCCACATGAGCCCAAGGTAGGACTCACATGGTTGATCTGTAAATGGGTTCTGAATGGGTAAACACATATGGGGACCTCATGGCCAACCCATATGAGTCACACATGAGCAAACACAATCAGACCCATATAAGCTGCCCACATGAGCCCAAGGTAGGACACACATGGTTGATCTGTATATGGGTTCTGAATGGGTAAACACATATGGGGACCTCATGACCAACCCATATGAGTCACACATGAGCAAACACAATCAGACCCATATATGCTGCCCACATGTGCCCAAGGTAGGACTCACATGGTTGATCTGTATATGGGTTCAGAATGGGTAAACACATATGTGGACCTCATGGCCAACCCATATGAGTCACACATGAGCAAACACAATCAGACCCATATATGCTGCCCACATGAGCCCAAGGTAGGACTCACATGGTTGATCTGTATATGGGTTCTGAATGGGTAAACACATATGGGGACCTCATGGCCAACCCATATGAGTCACACATGAGCAAACACAATCAGACCCATATATGCTGCCCACATGAGCCCAAGGTAGGACTCACATGGTTGATCTGTATATGGGTTCTGAATGGGTAAACACATATGTGGACCTCATGGCCAACCCATGTTGATCTCTATGCTCAGGAAGTCATATGTGACATGACATGAGCAAACACAATCAGACCCATAGCACCATATGCTGCCCACATGAGCCCAAGGTAGGACTCACATGGTTGATCTGTATATGGGTTCTGACCCCATGGGTAAACACATATGGGGACCTCATGGCCAACCCATATGAGTCACACATGAGCAAACACAATCAGACCCATATACGCTGCCCACATGAGCCCAAGGTAGGACTCACATGGTTGATCTGTATATGGGTTCTGAATGGGTAAACACATATGTGGACCTCATGGCCAACCCATATGAGTCACACATGAACAAACACAATCAGACCCATATATGCTGCCCACATGAGCCCAAGGTAGGACTCACATGGTTGATCTGTATATGGGTTCTGAATGGGTAAACACATATGGGGACCTCATGGCCAACCCATATGAGTCACACATGAGCAAACACAATCAGACCCATATAGGCTGCCCACATGAGCCAAAGGTAGGACACACATGGTTGATCTGTATATGGGTTCTGAATGGGTAAACACATATGGGGACCTCATGGCCAACCCATATGAGTCACACATGAGCAAACACAATCAGACCCATATAGGCTGCCCACATGAGCCCAAGATATGACACACATGGTTGATCTGTATATGGGTTCTGAATGGGTAAACACATATGGGGACCTCATGGCCAACCCATATAAGTCACACATGAGCAAACACAATCAGACCCATATATGCTGCCCACATGTGCCCAAGGTAGGACTCACATGGTTGATCTTTATATGGGTTCTGAATGGGTAAACACATATGTGGACCTCATGGCCAACCCATATGAGTCACACATGAGCAAACACAATCAGACCCATATATGCTGCCCACATGAGCCCAGGTTATTTTTTTTACTTGTCTCATTCTTGTATATATTCATTTTAGGACTCACATGGTTGATCTGTATATGGGTTCTGAATGGGTAAACACATATGTGGACCCCATGGCCAACCCATATGAGTCACACATGAGCAAACACAATCAGACCCATATATGCTGCCCACATGAGCCCAAGGTAGGACTCACATGGTTGATCTGTATATGGGTTCTGAATGGGTAAACACATATGTGGACCCCATGGCCAACCCATATGAGTCACACATGAGCAAACACAATCAGACCCATATAGGCTGCCCACATGAGCCCAAGGTAGGACACACATGGTTGATCTGTATATGGGTTCTGAATGGGTAAACACATATGGGCACTTTATGGCCGACCCATATGAGTCACACATGAGAAAACACAATCAGTCTCATATAGGCTGCCCATATGGGCCCAAGGAAGGACTCACATAGGTGATCTCTATATGGGTTCTGCATGTGAGAACACAAATTGAACCCTCACGGCCAACCCTTATGGATCTCACATGGGCAAGCACAATCAGTCCCAAATAGGTAACTCTTCACATTAAGGTTAAATTACTCAAGATGAGTTTACATGTTAACTGCCATAAGCGAACAATGAACAATACTTTTGTTAAAGTAATTATTTATCCTTGTAAGTGTTAATAAAAATATTTGCTTATTGCAGGGATCCAAACTTGCATCTAACATTTTGGATCCAAAACAGTGGGGGTGTGACTACATTCAGCTCACAAGACAAAACAATATTTGGTAACACTTTCCTTGAAGCATTTATGTATAATGCATTATAAAGGGTTATTATAGGGTAAAATGCATTATAGTTCTTCAAAATGTGTGTTGTAATGCATTATATGTAGTTGTAAAGAATTATAACCAATTTAAAAGTGTAATAATAATGAATTGCTAAGTGTTATAGGGGAAGTTTCCCGGACAGGGATTAGTTTAAACTAGGACTAGGCCTTTTTAAATTTCATTTTTAAAAACATCATTTACAAAAAGACATTACTGGTGTACATCTTGAGACACATCAATCACACTTTTATATTTTAAAAGTTTAAAAGAGTGTAAGAGGGCCCGGCTGGAACGATCCAATGACGGCAGTCGTTCCGCGGGTGAAGGGCTTTGCGTGTTAGTCTTTCCTTTTCACGACACAACAAGAACATTAAAATGGAACACTTCTTCTTATATATTTTATCTCGTTATTTCATCTGACTCCATAAATGAAAAGGTTTTAATGATATCTGTGCATCATTAAAATATGAAAACGAATGATTGATTATTCTTTTCAGCTCCGTTTAATACTTTACCCGCTCAGATGTAGGGAAACTATATCGCTCAGAGGCCCTGTTTTTCACAGGTCTCACGGACACAATCTCGTCAGGCCCGGTTGTCAATCAGAGGTAATTATGGTTATGTATCTAAGATTTGCCGTTAATTCACACGTACACAATCCTAGGCATGGATAACCCCTTGGAGCCCCCTCAGAACTTTTAGTTCGTTTGTTTACTTCAGTAAAGGTTTTTGGCCATTATCAGATATGTTAGTAGGTCAATGTACAACACTCGTAATAACTTTGGATTGGTCAAATCCTTGTTTAAAGTAACATTAAATCAAAAGTCAGAGGTATGGACGTACCCGAATTCAGTTTGACCAGACGGCGTTCGCCGTCCCTAAATGGAATTAACCCGCCCCTGCATCCGAAGTACACTTGAAAAGACGCCGGTATTAGCCGTCGCTAAACTGACGCAGGCTTGCGGAAATATACGAATCCGCTACTCTAATAGGGAGAAAGCAATCTTTAGAGGCAGTCAGAATAGAATCAAACGTTACAATTTATTAACCAGGTAATCGAAGCAATAATTCAAAACTCCAATGTTACAAGAATAGGATCATCAGTTACAATACTACCTGGCAATGAAAATTACACACAGCTATTGTGTGGGCAGTCAGCCTACAGACTCCCAGAACTTTGTGTCCCGTTTCCTTAACCCAGATAATTCAATAAACTCACCAAATGGTGGCCTTGTTATTATAATTAGTCTTTAGAATTTTCAACCAAAAGGCTTCTTGATATCCTGTGGCAGGGAATGCTTATTTACATACAGGAGGTGTTTTGAATAGGAGATCAGGGGGAGAGGGCACATCCTTACGCTTTGCACTATACTTCTCATATTTCAGAACTTCCTTTAGCTTTTCATTATGATTGGGAGAATGAGACCATTTTACCAGACGCACTGAGACATTTCAAAAGATATCAAACATGTATGGTTACTTTTTTGTACATATTACATTGCATGGATTTTAGGTGATGAGGGGAGGGGGAAAATGGTGGCTACACCAGTTCCATCGTGCGGACCGTCAGCACCGGGTGTGGACCCCCCAGTGTGCTGCGTCCTGGCTGTTACATATGTAAGAGGTAGTTTCTGTTGATTACTGGCACCGGGCTTTCAGTTCCTCTCTGGGGAGGGTAGACATCATGGCACCCATGGCACCGGGCTTACAGTTCCTTCCTTTGGCACTGTTTGGGCCACTCCCAGGGTTCCCTGCAGTGTCACTTCAGTCGTTGTAAGGTGGGCAGCTTTAAGGGGTTGAGGGTTAGGATAGTGTTGGTGGATGCTTTTACTGATCTGATGAGGTGTCGGAAATAGCAGCATTGAAATAGCGTGAAGGAGAAGATGAGTGTGCTTCCAACTGCGCAACCTCGAAGTACCCAGTCCCACCAGGTATATGTAGTCTGTGCCGATCGGGTGGATGAGCTAGACAGAATCTGTGCAGTCTTTCGCGCCAAGTTTGTCTCCACTTGTGCTTGAGAAAGGTGGTACTCTGTTTGGAGGATGACGTTCTGTACCAGGTCCATCGTGTCGATCAAGGCTTGTGTTCTGTGTTCATAAAAGGTGTCGTCCCACCATGGGGAGACCTCTGCGTCCTTTGGCATCCTTCCGAGGATGTCGATCTGGCCCATAGAAAAGTCCTCTGTCACTTCCAAGCAAAATGAGTGATCAGCAGGACAGGTCAGTCCTCCATATGTGAACGAATTCATCTCACTGATGACACACCACTGTGTATGAGACACCTGAATCGCATTTGAATGTCCATGCAAAGATTCAACACTTATGAGTTTGTTATCATTGGGAGAGAAAGGTTGTAATGTGTTACATGTACAGACAACATAATTGTGAGTTTCATGACAGCAAGTGCGACTGGTAAATAAGGTCTCAGTACCCTTCAGCGTCATATACCCGGTGAGGTGATCCCATTTAATTACCTGATCTTTAACTACCATGCCAATGGATCGGATATTAGTGGAATTTGGGTAAACTTGATCTGGGTGGATTAAAGGAAAAGTGACAAAAAATGCAATGCAACCAGTACATTCGTTTCCAGTATACATCATAATTGTGGATAATAATTCTGAATACTTTACATTTTTCATTTTTTCCGAAGAGAACCATCTATGTAAATCTAAAACCTCAATTAAATCGTTCAAAACATGTCTCGGGGTCTTGTGAAGACGAAGATCTAAAATTTCCTGTCTTGTTGCAGTGAATAAATCTTGTGCATATGATCTGCAGGCTAAGTCACGTTCGATGGTACGGGTCTGATTGAACAATGTGTGGCTGATCGTTAGAAGCGCCTGTGCCTCGGAACGAACCGCTTTGATAATATTATCATTGCTATTGGTGATGTGTTGGAAACCAGTGGCCATCTGATCTGTCAACCATGTGGAGAATTGAGATTGTTTGGTTATTTTATAAGTGTTGGCTGCTGAATTAATTGATCCGAACAGGCCGGCTATACTGCTGAGCAGGTCTCGTTTTGAGCGAGCAGGTGGAATTTGGACGGCAAGTCTGTCTTTGTAATCAGAAATTAAATCATCGATTCGTGACTGTAGCCATGCATACGACTCATCATTAGTATTACAATGCTTTGTATAGGCAGAGAGTATATTGGAAATGTTATAAGTTACATGTGTCATTACCAAATTTACATCATGTAATAAAGTCTTGTTGATGTTTCCTCTAATCAGTCCACCAGGAGGAATTGAGTGCAATTCTGGACACTTTTTGGGTTTAGTGTATCCACAGGTGGTCAAATTAAAACAGTACTTAACAGTCCATGAACAGTTGTGTGGATTGGTGAAATTGTCTATGCTATGCGAACATTCCCCGACACAATACATTCCTTCCTTTCGGTTGGTCCAGACAAAAGTTTTTGGTTTTGGCTCGTTAGGTGTGTACGACGTGAGATTGTACATTAGCTCGGTGAATCTCATATGTGTGTCATTATGTGTTTCTGTATGTGCGCACCTATATGTTGCAGGTTCCAAATTTTTAACATAGTAGCACAATTTTGGGTCTATGCCATTGTTTTTGTTTTCGTGTAGTGTGTACATGTTGCCTATTGTGTCACCTGGATCTATTTTAAGTTGATACCAGGCGGTGAAGTTGTGCATGTATTTTGGTGCTCGAGTGTGTCCTGAAATGTTTCTTGTAGGTGGGTGGGTGTTACCTAAACTACAACAAATTTGTGGTGTGCAATTTGGATCCGGTACTAATCCGGGAGGCCATGTAATTGTCTCTTTTGGTGCGACTGTGATTTTTTGTGTGGATGGCCCCTTGGAGTATTTCCACACCCACCTTCCACATTTCAGGTTGTGTGTGAGTGAAATCCTTTGGCCCAGTCTGATGCACGTGGGCCCAGACACTTTCCTTTCATCTGGCCTCCATGGGATCGCTGCAGTCGACCTGGAAGGCAAGAGGAGAAGACAGTGACATTTATTTATTCTGAGTACTTTTGAATGATTTGCACTGAGACATGTGGTACCATCGCAGTTTCCCCTTCACAGTTGTGGCCACACAGCTGTTGCATATAGCTTTAACTTCATATGGGCCATGCCATCGGGGTGTGAATGCACCTTGCTTCACAAAGACCCGTACCATTACCATGTCTCCTTCTGAGAATTTCACCTCAGAGGTTGGGTTGAATTGTGTATCATTCGTTAAGTCTGATTGCTGTTGTTTCAGGGCAGCTTTTATTGTGTGGTTGGCACGTTCCACCATGCCTGAGCTTTGCGGTCGATATGGTATGTGAAACCTTTGTTTGATGTTCAGCATCTGGCATATTTGTTTGATCACCTGACCTGTGAAGTGTGTGCCCTGGTCAGATTCAATTTGGATTGGTGCTCCCCAGAGTGGGAGGATTTGGTTCGCTACTACTCGTGCCACTGTGTTTGCACTGTTATTGCGGGTGGGAATCGCTTCGACCCATTTGGAGAATTTGTCAATTATCACAGGGCAATAACGATACCCCCCTTTGGCACTAGGTAGTGGGTCTATGAAATCCAATTGGAGTAACTCCCAAGGTCCCTTGGGTGGCTCTGGTCTACACAGTTTTGTACGGCCAGGCTTGCCTTGGTTAATGGTGGCACATACGATGCATGTGTCATACCATCTTTGAATGTCTGATGCCATTTGTGGCCACCAGGAGTTTTTTTGGATCAGCTGTTGTGTTTTTGGAGCTGATACATGTGCATAGTCGTGGTACAACTTTATCACTGGTTTCTGGAGAGCTTCTGGAACAATGTATTTATCGTCTCTTAAAATCATGCCTTCAGTGACCTTGACTAGTTGGTCCTGCTGCAGGTGCGGTGTCAGCTCTCCATCAGAACTCCACAGTTCTTGTTGGTACTGTTTCAAGTCAATAGGAATAGTTTGAATCGCACTCACGGCAGGAACAATCAGTCTGTCAGGCTTCCATTCATCTCCCTTTTGTGCTGCTAATTTGGCTAATTGATCTGCGATGTTGTTGTCTTTCTCGTTTTCATCTGGATTTTTGATGATGTGCGCACGCACTTTAACGACGGAGAGTGAGGAATCGCGTGCTCTAATCTCCTGTTTGTTTACCATCTGTTGAATAGGATCTGGGGTGGATATGGACATAACGCTCGTGATTTTTTTTGGTAGGCACTTATTTACTGTTTTTTCTGTTTTCAGCTCAATTTGCTTTTCAAAACAGTGAATTCCAAAGCCATACTTTTGCATTATGTCCATTCCCAGCACAGTCCCTTCACTGTTGTTAGGTAAATACCAGAGGGATTCTTCCAATACTGTCACGCCTAAATCAAGTTGAACTGGCTGTGTTTTTGTCGCAATCATTATTGTATCGCCGATGCCTTGGACCGGAATCGTTTCGTTGGTTAAGGGTAGTGGAATGTCTGTACAGGAGCATGCTGCGCCCGAATCAATAAGTATGTTGGCTAACTGGCCTCCTAAATTAGCCCTTATTTTTATTCGGTTTCCACTCTTAATTATGCTCCCTATGGCAATGGAGGCCACGTATCCCTATTGGTGATGGTAATTTTCAGTCGTTACGCTCGCGTTGTGGGCCGCGCCATTTTGGCCGTTTTGTTTTTTAAACTCATTCATGAAGTTTATGAATTGTTTCAACAGCTCAGAGTCGTCGCTAGAGGGCGTTGTTTGGTAATGCTTCGCTTGTTCTTTTAAATCTTTTTCTCTTTTTTGACAATCTCGCATTACATGGTTAGTCTTTCTGCAATAATGGCATATCATTTTATTTGGAGACCTTTGGTTAAATTTATCTGTGCTGTTCCCTTCTGTTAACCATTGTGTGGACGCAACGCTGCGGGGTTTTAATCGCCATCTGTTTTCTATTCTTGAACCCCAATCTACTATTGCTCTGAACGTGTTTTCGGCTGGGTCGACGCCATTTGATAACGCTTTTTGAACGGGGATGCCGGCATTGTTTTTAACAAGCTGCAGTAATGCGTCATGGTTGCGGTCTGCATTTTCAAGGCCTGAGTGTTCTCTGTATGTTACCCATAACCGTTCAGCGTACGTTTCAAATGACTCATTACTTGCTTGTTTGATTTCAAATATTTTGCTCCAATCTGCATGTGACGGTCCCCTCATGTCTAATAATGCCTGTTTTAGGCGTTCATAAATCCCTTCGTCGGTTTCGTCATTTACTCTGTTCATTATGTTGCCGGATTTCATTTCTGTGTTTAGTTTCGGTCTGAGCTCCTCAGGGATAGTGAGGAGGGCTACTTGCCATACGTCTCTGATCTCTAGTTTGTAGACATTAGCCTGTAGCATCAATGCTTCCCAGTAGGGTTGAAAAGGCCCTTTTCTCGGCATAGTTCCTACGACTTGTTTATGCCTAGAGCATTCTTCGCATGTTAACGGGCGGCTGATTGTTGTGATATCATCATCCGCATTTTTCATGGTTTTTAACACTGCGATTTTAACTGCCTTTTTTGGCGATTCGTTTGATTTTGTTCGGGTCTTTATTGGGCTTCGCAGGCTCTGTTTTTCTGGCCACAGGCTCACGATAGCTCGGTTACGAGTTTCTCTGCGTGGCCTAATGTTACACGCTAACGCAGTGTCTTCATCTTCGCTTTCAGTTTGCGCCTCTAACTCGGTTTCATCCAGTGCTGCTTGTTTAACTGCGGCAACTGGAAAACCTGTTTTATCGCAATAATCTTCGAGCGCAGATATGTAATTAGTTTCCCTTGAACTTGATCAATTTTTGTAGCCATTTCTTCGCGTTGTCTAGCCCACCCCCGTTGCTCGTATGCAAACATTTCGACTTGCTTTCTTAACTTTTGTAATTCGTCAGATCGCACTCGTTCGATTTCTTTGATATTTGTTATTGTTTTTTCGTTCTCGGTCATGGTCGCGAGGTCGTTACGACGAAGCAAATAAACAATTGCAGCGGGAATTTTCTTGTATTTTGATTTCGATTTTAGTCTCGCACCCTCGGCAGAATACCAGGATGTTATTTCGTTGTTGTTCCACTTCAAATTGAATCCCTTGTCGCTTAACCGAACAAGGATTTTTTGTAATTGTATTCCTAAAACTTCCATTATCTCCTCAGCTACTCTGCTGCTGTGGTTTCCCTGAAAAAACATGTTGTTTCTCGCCTAATTCTTAATACCACCGGGTTTTTCGGTTCCGGTTTCAAAAATGGGTATTCCGACCCGTACTACAAATGTGTCTATATGGTGTAAACAATATTTCCCTCAACTTCTAAAAGGCAACAAAGAATATACTTACCACAGCAGCTGGATATTGATGAGAAGGATATCAAACCTCACGTCCCAAAGGGAATTCAAGTTGAATGTCGCGGCTGGAATGACGTACTCGTCTCTGCGAGAATCACGTTCTCGTCTCTACGAGAATCACGTCGGGGTCACCACTGTAAGAGGGCCCGGCTGGAACGATCCAATGACGGCAGTCGTTCCGCGGGTGAAGGGCTTTGCGTGTTAGTCTTTCCTTTTCACGACACAACAAGAACATTAAAATGGAACACTTCTTCTTATATATTTTATCTCGTTATTTCATCTGACTCCATAAATGAAAAGGTTTTAATGATATCTGTGCATCATTAAAATATGAAAACGAATGATTGATTATTCTTTTCAGCTCCGTTTAATACTTTACCCGCTCAGATGTAGGGAAACTATATCGCTCAGAGGCCCTGTTTTTCACAGGTCTCACGGACACAATCTCGTCAGGCCCGGTCGTCAATCAGAGGTAATTATGGTTATGTATCTAAGATTTGCCGTTAATTCACACGTACACAATCCTAGGCATGGATAACCCCTTGGAGCCCCCTCAGAACTTTTAGTTCGTTTGTTTACTTCAGTAAAGGTTTTTGGCCATTATCAGATATGTTAGTAGGTCAATGTACAACACTCGTAATAACTTTGGATTGGTCAAATCCTTGTTTAAAGTAACATTAAATCAAAAGTCAGAGGTATGGACGTACCCGAATTCAGTTTGACCAGACGGCGTTCGCCGTCCCTAAATGGAATTAACCCGCCCCTGCATCCGAAGTACACTTGAAAAGACGCCGGGTATTAGCCGTCGCTAAACTGACGCAGGCTTGCGGAAATATACGAATCCGCTACTCTAATAGGGAGAAAGCAATCTTTAGAGGCAGTCAGAATAGAATCAAACGTTACAATTTATTAACCAGGTAATCGAAGCAATAATTCAAAACTCCAATGTTACAAGAATAGGATCATCAGTTACAATACTACCTGGCAATGAAAATTACACACAGCTATTGTGTGGGCAGTCAGCCTACAGACTCCCAGAACTTTGTGTCCCGTTTCCTTATAAACCCAGATAATTCAATAAACTCACCAAATGGTGGCCTTGTTATTATAATTAGTCTTTAGAATTTTCAACCAAAAGGCTTCTTGATATCCTGTGGCAGGGAATGCTTATTTACATACAGGAGGTGTTTTGAATAGGAGATCAGGGGGAGAGGGCACATCCTTACGCTTTGCACTATACTTCTCATATTTCAGAACTTCCTTTAGCTTTTCATTATGATTGGGAGAATGAGACCATTTTACCAGACGCACTGAGACATTTCAAAAGATATCAAACATGTATGGTTACTTTTTTGTACATATTACATTGCATGGATTTTAGGTGATGAGGGGAGGGTGAAAATGGTGGCTACACCAGTTCCATCGTGCGGACCGTCAGCACTGGGTGTGGACCCCCCAGTGTGCTGCGTCCTGGCTGTTACATATGTAAGAGGTAGTTTCTGTTGATTACTGGCACCGTGCTTTCAGTTCCTCTCTGGGGAGGGTAGACATCATGGCACCCATGGCACCGGGCTTACAAGAGTGAAGATGTAAATAAGAGATTTATTGTAGAGTTTAGTTCAAAATTTACATGTGAGCTCAGTCTTTATAAAGGTGTGCACTTCAGTCTCTTTGCTGAATACCGTATAACCCATTTACATTTTGAATAAGTTTTGTTTGTCATGCAGAGAACTGATACTTTAAGAAGAGACGAATTAATTTAATTACAGGAGTGAATCCACTGTCTTTCCTGAAAGTGCTATGATTAGGAGTGAAAAAATCTGACAATCCTGTGGTATACAAAAAGTGTTAATACTTATAATTTAATCACCCACAGAGGGTCATACAGGCTTGTTGTTCAAAAAAGAGGGACGGAGACGCGGATTCCAAAATACAAGGCCATTACACAGTCCGAAATCTGCGTCCTAAATTTTGCATGTTAAAAAATAGATACGACCTCACGTTTTGTCAATCACATTTACACACTGGCTCCGATATTTTCGTCCGTCATTAAAAAATTCGAAATGGGTTTGATTTTCGGCATTTTTCGCATCCGTAGCAAGCATTTTGAGAGGCGTTTTGACAATTCAGAGCGTACAAATGAGCGCCAAATACAAAAAAACTGTATGTGCAAAGACCTTAACCCTAAAACTATTAAAGGACCGTATAACCATGGCCAGAGTATGCACACATCAAGCGCAAACACTGCAAAATGAAGGCCAATTATTACTAGTGTCAGGTAAGCTAGCTTAATGATCAAGAGGCTTCCATATAACAAAGTGCACACACAAGCGCATACACTCATAGCAAGTGTGAGTACACCGCATATGATGCCAGAAGTCCCACAACAGCCCAAGAGGTCTGTCTGTCCTGATCCTTGGCTCCCGGAACAAATTAAACAAAAATGATTTCCAAATACAGAAAAAAGCAAAAATAATAGTACTACATTTATTAAAATAATACAGACTCCCAGGCTGGTGTGATTGACTTGAAGTGGCGTTACATAGACGGATCAGTGTATGGCATATAAATACCACAAAAGTGATATTTAGTTAATCAGATCAGACTGGTTTCTTGTATGGTCTCATGGTAAAAAAGTCTCTTGTTTTGGCTCTTGTTTTGGCACCGTGGTAAAATTTTGTCTATGCCACGAAATATATAATGTAACATTAAAAATAGCACATTTGTGCTTGTAGCAATTATATTTATCTTAAAAATGTATTTGTTTTTGCAGAGGCTCTCAAGAACAACGGCCCTGACATCCAAAATGAACCAGCAAGAAGCTGAGAGGGCACTTTCAAAGTGGTTCACTGGGGCAAGAGACAGAGGAGGGCATCGAGAATGCAAAGAATGTCTGTTTAGTTTTCTAATGGAGTTTCTGCGTCTGTTATAATTATTCTATAGTTTTTTTTCTTCTTTTCTTCTTCCTGTATTTCTTCAATTCCACCGAAAAAAATATTCAAAAATGTGTGTTTAAAGCTTTCTAACATTCTAAAATGGTTTTCTGTCATACAATTCTGGTTATTTAAATAAAATAGAAGTTTGAAAATATTTAAGTCTGCACTGCTTTCTGCCATATTAATATTTAACTTATTTGTGTGGTGTTGCTGTTCAGATTGAAAAAAGTTTTGGTCAACTGGAACCTTACTGTGGTTCTGGACACATTATTATTATTACTACCTCTCGTGCAATTTCTTTTGTATTTACAATTATACTCCATGGTGTTACTTTAAAAAAAGTAATTAATTATCAGCTACTAATTACATCTTTAACTGTGTAATTGGTTATCATATTGGGCAGTCGTTGGCCTAATGGATAGAGCGTTGGACTTGAAACCCGAGGTAACCCAAGGTTGTGGGTTCGAATCCCGGCTCCGACAGGAAGTCCATGACTGCTCCCCGGGCGCTGCACAGTCGGCTGCCCACTGCTCCAAGTGTGTACACTTGGATGGGTTAAATGCAGAGAACACATTTCACTCCTCATTATACTCTGTATAATTGTGTATGTGACAAATAAAGCTCATCCGAGCTTAATTTGTTGTTGATATTAAGTACCCTCTCTAAAAAGTATTTGTTTGCTTATTACTTTCTAAATCCCATACTTGTTTGAAATCATTTACTAACACCCGGTTTAATCTTGGTGGGAAACTGACATGGGTCTGTAATGGAAAACAGAAAATCCCTCCTGCAACCAAACCATGTGGTCTAAACGTAGCACCCACATAGAGCTTGAATATGTTAGACTCATATGTTGTTTACTTGGGCCCTACCTGACACCTGGTGAAATCCTGCATTGGCAAGTGATAAGTGGCCAGCCTCCACAATCCCATGTATAACCCAAATTTCAAACCCACACAGTCATGAAACTTAAACATGAAACTTAAATCTGGGACCAATATGGGTCTTGTGCATATTTCCCAGTTCAGGCCCACCTAACACCCAGTAAAATCCTGTATATTAACTACATGGGTAATTGACAAGGGGCCAACACGGAACCCATGGACAATCCCACGTAAAGCCCATATTTCCAGCCCATGTTGTCCCCATGTAGTACCCACAAAAAAATGAAATCTGGTACCGATATGGGTCTTGCGCATGTTGCCCAGTTGGGACCCACCTAGGGGCAAGTGCAATCCTTCACTATATTCATGTGGGCAACTGGCATAGGGCCATTATGGAACCCGCGGACAATCCTACATAGGGCCCATTTTCCAGCCCATTTCATACCCAAATGGGCCCCACTTACAAATGTTGGCTGGGATAACATCAACATGACTCAATTTAATAAACAGTAAGATATTCACTATTCTCCATCATCCGTATTGCTGCTATGTGTATATACAGTATATACCTTGTACAACCTGTTTGCACATTCCTCTTGCACATACCTGCTTATATTATTATTTATTAAGTCCACAGTATACTATCCTGCACATTTTATTTTATTGCTCTTCTTTGTTTTCTTATTATTTTTATTTTGTATATTCTCTTGTGTTGTGTTACAATATTTTGCTCTGTCCATTGAGCGTACCTGACCTGACTTACATTTGACTACTGATTATATTCTGTATAATTGAGTATGTGATGGATAAAACCTTGATTCCTCCTGCTTGGAAGCTTCTAGGGGTGCTTCTCATAATACTCAAATTCATGCTTCCTCAGCTTCCTCCACTTGTTTTCCTGTCCTCAAGCCTGTGACCCGGAAACCGATCAAACTCAGCCACCTTGAAGGACATCTGAAGCAGATAATCAAGGGCTTGGGCTTGGTCTTGGGTAAGGCTCAGGAAACCTTTGCAGGTCTTTTGAGTTGATTACCTGATTGGAATGTCACCATATTCTAATTTGTTGAGAGAGTGAACTGGTTGGTTTTTGTTAAATGTGAGGCAAAATCATCACAATTAAAAGAACCAAAGACTTAAATTATTTCAGTCTGTGTGCATTGATTTTATTTAATAGAATAGTTTCACAATTTGAATTGAATTACTGAAATGAACATTTCCACGACATTCTAATTTATTGAGATGCACCTGTATTATTTCCAAGCATACTGTCCCCGCGAGTATGACACATGGCATGATTTCTGCTAATAATCCCACATATATTTGTAGTGTATTAAAAAAGGGTTAAATAAGAGAACCACAGCTCCCCCAAAGGAATGTGGATTGAGTGTGTGAGCTGATATTAAGATAAACAGTTGTCAGGGCTGTAGAGTGCGACCAATTTGGTAGCATGTGCGACCTAATTTCTCAATGGTGCGACTAAAAAAAATTGAAGTTGCACCGGTGCGACCAGCCGTAAGAAACAAAAAAAGTCTCCACGACTCTGAAAGTCTCCCTGTGGTTCAACAACAGACACACGTTAGGCCCATACCGTGGTCTAAACCAATCAGAGATAGTGAAGGGCGGACCCCCCCTCTGATTGGCCGTGGTCCAGATATTCCTGTACGTGTGTGTATGTTTGAAAATGCGTGTGCTGCTGCAGTCAGACTGAGAGAGGTAAGTAGTAGAGATGCGCGCAGTGTTGCCAAATCAGTGACTTTGTCCTTTCAGACCCCCCTAGCGACTTTTTTTTCAAAAAAACGACTAGTCACAAATCTAGCGACTTCTTGGACAAACTTTAGCGATTCTCTGGTCGTTGGTTCTGCCGCAACGGCGCGAGATCAGCACGCACGCAGCTCTTTCTCTGCTCTGTTCAGTGAGCGTCTGAGAGGAGCAGCCCGTTCAGTTAAAAGAGATATTATTGCTTTAATTTTACATGCAATTATAGCCGAAATCACAGTACAGGAATTGTCTTTGTCTTGTCTTATATTGTGTATTATTTGATTTCATCAGACAACAGCTCAATAAAATTATAAATTAGGATTTTTGTGCAGACTAGCTTCTTGGAAGGGAGAGCTGGTTATGTATTCTTAAAGGGATGTGTTTCAGTCACTATTTCATATTTATCCCATTGACTGACAAGAGAAACAGTAAAATATATAAAGTAAAACAGTTTTATTAAGAATTTGGCTGCATTAAAATACAGTATGAACACAGAGAGACAGACAGAACAGTTATATTCTTTTTCTGTAAATACTTTTTTAAATAATGTTTATTATTAAACATTAATAAGTCTGAGGTGGGATGGGGGCGCCGGATTTTTTTATAGGTTTAAGGGGGGGCGCGACCAAAGAAGTTTGAGAACCACTGCACTAGATCATCTCTTCATTCAGACACAGTGGAAGATCTGATAAGAATCAGTGTAGAGGGGTCAAGTCTGGAAGATGATGCTAGAGCATTGATGCTAGAGAGAGTGTGGCCAGCTGGTTTAGCCAAGGCCAAGATCAAGAAGGCCAAACTACAGGAGTTGTCCATCTGAGTGGCATGTGACTGCATAGTCCATAAGACATTGATCCATGTGATGTTCAGTTTGACGCCCTTAAAACACTTAATTTAGATTTTCTTTTTATTTCATTTATCTTGAGATGTTTTAAGTTTAAATCTCAGCTCAGTGAAGCACTTTCAGCCCCAATACTTTTTCAGTAAGTTACCTTTCTTGTAGAATTGTGCTTCAAATAAATTACTTTATGTTGACCAGATTGTTAGTTAATCGTTTACTAGTCAATATTGCCTATATGAAAATTTGGGTGCACCTAACTTTTGTGCTGGTGCACCTAAGAAAAAAAGTTACGCGCACCAGAGCAACCAGTGCAAAAAGTTATTCTAGAGCCCTGGTTGTTTCTGTTCAGTCTGTTAATAAATATCATATTCTTGATATTAAGCTATTCAAATCAATTCCGGTGGCCTGGCAACTTCTCCCGGTGCTCTCAATGTGGGCCATTTGCATGTGCAATATAGGCTATACTCTCAAAATATTATACATTTAATTTCTACCATTTAAATTCTCGAAACATTTCGACTTTATTCTCAAAATATTACGACTTTAATCTCGTAATCTTAGATTTTGATTTTATTTTTAACGTGGTACTAAAACGCCGCCTTAGTATACACAGGTGAAAAAAAAGTTAAATAAACACTTTATTTTAGTACACTTCAATAATCTACTTAAAGCAGAGGTCTTCAACCCTGCTCCTGGGGACCCACTCTCCTGGAAAGTTTATTTCCAACCGGCTTCAGCACACCTGCCTGCAATTTTCAAGCAGTCTTGAGGAGCTTGATTGGCCGCTTCAGGTGTGTTTGATTAGGGTTGTGGATAAACGCTTCAGTATAGTGGGTCCCCCAGGGACAGAAGACCTCTGACTTTAGGGTTAGTTCACACAAAAATGAAAATTATGTCAGTAATCACTCACCCTCATGTTGTTTCAAACCCGCAAGACCTTTAATAATTAATTACATTTTTATAGCGCTTTTCTGCTTTTCTAAGCACTCAAAGGGCTCTACATTGTCAGGGGGTATCTCCTCATCCACCACCAGTGTGAAGCATCCACCTGGATGATGCAATGGCAGCCATAGTGCACCAGAACGCCCACCACACACCAGCTTACTGGTGGAGAGGAGACAGAGCCTGCGTCCCAATGTGCATACTATCCATCCTATGTGATAGTAGTAATTTTCAATAGTATTTAGGGCAGATAGGGTGGATAGTATGCACATTGGGATGCAGGGAGAGTGATAAAGCCAATCAGCACCATTCAGCAGATATGTGGATTATTAGGAGGCCATGATCGATATGATAAGATCTAAACTTAATCTTGATAACTCTGCATTTATCTTTAGCACACAGGATGTAGTGAGAGCCCTCAGGAGAACCAGAGAGAGTGGCCACTCCGGAGGCACTGTGCTCAGCAGCTAAGGGGACGTGTTTCAAATTTTGTTCCAGAGCTCTGTGGACAGCAGCACAGTCCTTCAGCTGTGGAAACATTGCACAGTTATTCCCATCCTTAATAAAAGTAAGACCAAAACACTGAATGACCTACTGCCTGTGGCTCTTACCTCTCTGGTGATGAAAGCTTTGGAGAGGATCCTGAAACATCATATAATCAGAACAATGGACTTCCTGATAGATCCACTTCAGTTTGCATATCGTGCAGGAAGGGGTGTTGATGACGCAAAAACTCTATATTTCATCGCAGCCCGGTGAAACACTCCATATTGATAAACTTATGGAATGCATAGTTGATATAAAAAAGTGGATGACAAGTAATTTCTTACTGCTAAATTGGTGTTAATTATCGGACCTAAAATCCCCACAAGTAATAACCTAGAACACTGTCTAACACTTGATGGCTGCTCTGTCGATTCTTCGTTATCAGTCAGGAACCTAGGTGTGCTATTTGACAGCAATCTCTCCTTTGACAGCCACGTTTCTAGCATTTTTAAAACTGAATTTTTTCCATCTTAAAAATATATCTAAACTGAGACCTATGCTCTTAATTTCAAATGCAGAAATGTTAATTCATGCATTTATGACCTCAAGGTTAGATTATCGTAATGATTTATGGGGTGGATGTTCTGCACGCTCAATAAACAAACTACAGATTCAAAATGTTCAGTTCAAAATGCAGCAGCTAGAGTCCTTACTAGAACCAGGAAGTATGACCACATTAGCCCGGTTCTGTCAACACTCTACTGGCTCCCTATTAAACATCGTAGATTTTAAAATCTTGTTAATTACTTATAAAGCCCTGAATGGTTTAGCTCCTCAGTACTTGAGCGAGCTCTTATCCTATTATAGTCCTCCATGTCCACTGCGTTCTCAAAACTTTGGCCATTTGATAATACCTAGAATATCAAAATCAACTGCCGGCGGCAGATCCTTTTTCTATTTAGCGTCCAAACTCTGGGACAATCTACCCAACAATGTTTGGGAGGCAGAGACACTGTCAGTTTAAATCTAGATTAAAGACCCATCTCTTTAACCTGTACACTTAACACACTTATACGCTTCTAATATTCAAATCCGTTAAAGGATTGTTAGGCTGCATTAATTAGGTCAACCGGAAACCGGAAACACTTCCCATAAAACACGATGTACTTGTTACATTGTAAGAAGATTGATATCTACGCTAATATTAGTCTTTTTCTTTCTTATTCTATGGTCATAGTAGCCACCCGATCCAGTCCTTATCCAGCCCAGAAGATCACTGGAGTCACCAGATCCAGTCCGTATCCAGATCAGATGATGGATCAGCACCTAGAGACAACCTCTACAGCCCTGAATGTCAGCGGAGTCTATGACACCTAAATAAGCCCCAGAGACAGATCTCCAATGAGGACCCCATCACCTAGTCAGCCATCGGGAAAAGATCACTGGAACCAGTTGAGCCCTTACAATCTGACACTGCTGCAATTGGAATAAACTGCTGGTTCGTCTGGCCAGAGGGGAACTGCCACCCCCGATTTTGACTCTCTAACCATTAGGCCACGACTTCCCCACTCAGAGTAATATGCAAAGTTAAGTTATTGGTAAGACAGCTTATGGTTAACTTAACTTATGGGGTAGCAAAATAAACTTTTCTGTTCACTTCAAAATATTGGACAAGCGATATTACATAAAGTAAAAAATTATAAGAAAATTTAAATAAATAAATAACATAGTGTCATTGTTCATATAAGGCAAGGAATGTAGAGATAAAGATAAATCTAAATTTGTTGAATGTTCCAAAATTATTATTTTTTGCATTCAATGCCACTGTCACGAATCTGGTTGCCATTCCACCACATGGACTCTTGCACCACACTACAGCTGCACATCACTCCACCTCAGACTACAACGCCCATCATTCACTGCACTTATGACGCACACACTCCCAGCTGATTGCACTAATCATTCATTGCACTGATCACACAGCTGCACCCCATCACCCACTCTATATAAGCTTTGGACTCCATCTCATTCACTGCGGTCTTGTTTAGCCCGGTCTGACATTTCCGAGCATTTTCCCTGAGTTTGTTTCCCTGGACTGCCTATACGACTCTGACTGTTTGCTGCCTGCCCTGACCTTTGCATTGCCCCTGTTGCTGATTCTGCCTTGCCTTCGTTGCACCTGTTGCTGTCTCTGAACCTTGCCTGTCTGACCTCCTCTTGTTGATTAATAAAGCTGCATTTGGATCTCAACGCCCTGGCCCCTCTCTTTACAGCCACCTATTGTTTTTGACATTATTTTAGCAGTGTTCTCAGGGGCTTTCAAGACGTTGTTAGTGATCTCTTCCTCATTTTGTGCTGATATGTTAAACTGTTTAGAAGATAGTGGACAAGTGGTTTTTACAAGCCTGACAAAATTCAATCAATAAATCAAAAAATCAAATCAATCAAATCACTTTTATTGTCACATCACCACAGCACAAGTGCCTTGGTGAGTGAAATTCTTATGAGCGTGCTCCAGACAGTGCAAAAAACAACAACAACAATTTACATATGGACAGTACATATTTACAGACTGTACAGAAGACAATGTGCAAAATACACATACATATACTCAGTACACATAGTGTACTATAAAGACATAATTATCAACTACACATTATACACCGTATGGGCACATCTACATTATGTACACTATCTATACATTATGTAGTCTATACATAGTAATAATGTGAAGGTGCAACAGATTATAAATTAACAGCAGATTGGTTGAGCAGCAGATAGTTGTGCAAAGGTGCAACAGATTATACATATGCAGTGTCGTGGATGTGCATTGTATGGTGTCCAGTGATAGCAGATAGGTTGTGTTAGTGCAGTGTGTGCGTGTAGTCCAGTTGAACTGTGTTAAAGTGCAGTGCATGGCATGTTGTGTGAGTGGGAGTGTGATGTAGATGAGTTATTTGTGACTGTTCATTAGCCTGATAGCCTGAGGGAAAAAGCTGTCCCTCAGTCGGCTAGTGCGGGATCGGATGCTGCGGAAACGTCGTCCTGAGGGCAACAGAGAGAGCAGTCTGTGGGACGGGTGGCTGGAGTCTTTGATAATCCTCCGGGCTTTCCTTGTACACCGCCTGGTGTAGATATCCTGAAGGGAGGGAAGCTCACCTCCAACAATGTGGCGGGCAGTTCGCATGACCCTTTGCAGAGCCCTGCGGTTGCCAGCGGTGCTGTTTCCAAACCAGGCGGTGATACAGCCGGTCAGGATGCTCTCCACAGTGCAGGTGTAGAAGGACCTGAGGATTCTGGGGCTCGTTCCAAACTTCCTCAGCCGTCTCAGGAAGAAGAGACGCTGATGTGCCTTCTTCAGCACTGCATCTGTGTGAGCAGACCATGTGAGATCCTCGGTGATGTGAACGCCGAGGAACTTAAAGCTGCTCACCCGCTCTACAGGTGTCTTGTCGATGGTGATGGGTGTGTGTTCTCTGCTCTGTCTCCTGTAATCCACCACCAGCTCCTTGGTCTTGACGATGTTGAGTGAGAGGTGGTTCTCCTGACACCATTTTGTCAGGGTACTCACCTCCTCTCTGTAGGCCGTCTCATCGTTGTCGGTGATCAGACCTATCACCGTTGTGTCATCAGCAAATTTGACGATGACATTGGAGCTGTGTGTAGCTGTACAGTCGTGTGTGTACAGGGAGTACAGGAGTGGGCTGAGGACGCAGCCCTGCGGAGCACCAGTGTTGAGGATCAGGGGAGATGATGTGTTGTTGCCCATTCTGACCACCTGACTTCTGCCTGTCAGGATGTCCAGGATCCAGCTGCACAGAGATCTGTTCAGTCCTAGAGTCTGGAGCTTCGCATCCAGTGTGGCAGGCACTATGGTGTTAAATGCTGAACTATAATCCACGAACAGCATCCTCACATAGGTGTTCTTATTTTCCAGGTGGGAGAGAGCAGTGTGCAGGGTGAAGGCAATAGCATCGTCTGTGGAACGGTTACTGCGGTATGCAAATTGTAGTGGGTCCAGTGAAGCAGGCAGCACAGAGCAGATGTAGTCTCTGACAAGCTTCTCAAAACACTTGCTGAAGATGGGGGTCAGAGCAACGGGCCTCCAGTCATTCAAGCATGTGATTTTATTTTTCTTTGGTATGGGCACAATGATGGATTTTTTGAAGCATGAGGGAACCACAGACAGAGAGAGGGACAGATTGAAAATGTCTGTAAAAACCCCGGCTAGCTGGAAAGCGCATGCTTTGAGCACACGGCCTGGTATACCATCTGGGCCCACAGCTTTACGGATGTTCACCCGTTTGAAGGATCGGGTTACATCCGCGACAGAAAGCGTGAGTGGACTGACCTCTTCTGCAGCAGTCGTGTGAGCGCTCTCTGTGTGGGCGGTGTTATCAGCCTCGAACCGAGCATAAAAGGTGTTGAGCTCGTCCGGTAGAGAGGCGGCAATGTTCACAGTAGCTGGTTTATTCCCTTTAAAGCCTGTGATGTTGTTAATGCCCTGCCACATGCTTCTTGGATTATTGTTGTTGAAATGTTCTTCAACATTGTTTTTATATGTTCGTTTGGCTGCTTTGATGGATCTCCTGAGATCGTAACTGGCTTGTTTCCGATCGTCAGTGTTTCCGGATTTAAAGGCAGATGTCCGCGCTGACAAGGCTGATCGAACATCGCTGTTAATCCACGGTTTTTGGTTGGGGTAGATACGGATTGTTTTGGTCGGAACTACATCATCTATACACTTCCTGATGAAACACGTGACCGTATCTGAATACGCCTCTATGTCGTCTTCAGACGCTGCCCGGAACATGTCCCAGTCCACGTGATCAAAACAGTCCTGTAGTATAGCGTCCGATTGGTCCGACCAACAATGGACTGTCCTGAGAGCGGGTGCTTCACGTTTCAGTTTCTGCCTATAAGCAGGCAGGAGCAGAACGGAAGAGTGATCCGATTTGCCAAAAGGTGGGCGGGGGAGGGACTTGTATGCGTCCCGGAAGGGGGAGTAACAATGGTCGAGTGTACGATCTCCACGCGTGTTGATGGTGACGTGTTGAAAGTATTTTGGAGCTATTGTTCTGAAGTTGGCTTTATTAAAGTCCCCTGTGACAACAAAAGCTGCATCTGGGGGCGCGGTTTCCTGCTCACTTATATTCCTGTACAGTTCCTTGAGTGCCTGGTCTGTGTTGGCTTGGGGGGGGATATAAACAGCCGTGATTATGATGGCTGTAAATTCCCTCGGTAGCCAGAACGGTCGACACAGAAGCGTATGAAATTCCAGATCAGGGGAGCAGAAGGATTTAATAGAGTGTATGTTCCTTTCATTACACCATGAGTTGTTGATGTAGAAGCAAACACCCCCGCCTCTGCTTTTCCCTGTGAGCTCTTCCGTTCTGTCCGAGCGGTGCACGGAGAAGCCCGTGAGCTCGATGGCTGAGTCTGAAACCATCGCAGACATCCAGGTTTCTGTGAGGCAAATAACACAGCAGTCCCTTGTTTCTCGTTGGTATGAGATCCGCGCCCGCAGTTCACAGAGTTTGTTATCCAGTGACTGAACGTTGGCCAGTAAAATGGTTGGAAGAGGAGGTCGGAAAGCACGACGTCTCAGTCTGACGAGAACGCCAGCTCTTTTTCCTCGTTTTCGGCGTCGGCGGCGTCTCCTCGATTTCGCAACCCACACAAAGGGCTCAGATGCCGTGTCTGTGAACAGTCCACCGGCATTCAAAAACTCAAAGTCCGGTTTGCGTTGCGCGACGGAGGAACCAATGTTCAAAACCGTTGCCTTGCCTCTTATAGGCAAGGCAAGTTTATTTATATAGCACATTTCATACACAGTGGTAATTCAAAGTGCTTTACATAAAAGAAAGTGAAATAATCACAGCAATAAAAACAAGGAGTTAAAAATAATAAAACAAGGAATTTTAAAATGATATAGAAATTGATTTAAAATGAAATTTAAAACAGTTAAATAGAAAAGGATTATATATAAAATACAATGCAGTCAGTTCGGACGTAACACAGCGCTCATTCAACAAATGCACAGCTAAATAGATGAGTTTTGAGACTGGATTTAAATGTGGCTGATGTTTTAGCACATTTTATCTCTTCTGGATGCTGGTTCCAGCTGCAGGCGGCATAATAGCTAAAAGCGGACTACCCTTGTTTTGTGTGAACCCTTGGTATTTCTAACTGACTCGATCCTAATGATCTGAGTGGTCTGTTAGGTTTATATTCAGTGAGCATATCTACAATATATTTAGGTCCTAGACCATTGAGTGACTTACAGTGGGGCAAAAAAGTATTTAGTCAGCCACCAATTGTGCAAGTTCTCCCACTTAAAAAGATGAGAGATGCCTGTAATTTTCATCATAGGTATACCTCAACTATGAAAGACAAAATAAGAAAAAAATCCAGAAAATCACATTGTAGGATTTTTAAATAATTTATTTGCAAATTATGGTGGAAAATAAGTATTTGGTCACCTACAAACAAGCAAGATTGCTGGCTCTCACAGACCTGTAACTTCTTCTTTAAGAGGCTCCTCTGTCCTCCACTCGTTACCTGTATTAATGGCATCTGTTTGAACTCGTTATCAGTATAAAAGACACCTGTCCACAACCTCAAACACTCCAAACTCCACTATGGCCAAGACCAAAGAGCAGTCAAAGGACACCAGAAACAAAATTGTAGACCTGCACCAGGCTGGGAAGACTGAATCTGCAATAGGTAAGCAGCTTGATGTGAAGAAATCAACTGTGGGAGCAATTATTAGAAAATGGAAGACATACAAGACCACTGATAATCTCCCTCGATCTGGGGCTCCACGCAAGATCTCACCCCGTGGGGTCAAAATGATCACAAGAACTGTGAGCAAAAATCCCAGAACCACACGAGGGGACCTAGTGAATGACCTGCAGAGAGCTGGGACCAAAGTAACAAAGGCTACCATCAGTAACACACTGCGCCGCCAGGGACAAAATATAACTTTTTGGTAAAAACTCAACTTGTCGTGTTTGGAGGAGAAAGAATGCTGAGTTGCATCCAAAGAACACCATACATACTGTGAAGCATGGGGGTGGAAACATGCTTTGGGGCTGTTTTTCTGCAAAGGGACCAGGACGACTGATCTGTGTAAAGGAAAGAATGAATGGGGCCATGTATCGTGAGATTTTGAGTGAAAACCTCCTTCCATCAGCAAGGGCATTGAAGATGAAACGTGGCTGGGTCTTTCAGCATGACAATGATCCCAAACACACCACCCGGGCAACGAAGGAGTGGCTTCGTAAGAAGCATTTCAAGGTCCTGGAGTGGCCTAGCCAGTCTCCAGATCTCGACCCCATAGAAAATCTTTGAAAGTCCGTGTTGCCCAGCGACAGCCCCAAAACATCACTGCTCTAGAGATCTGCATGGAAGAATGGGCCAAAATACCAGCAACAGTGTGTGAAAACCTTGTGAAGACTTACAGAAAACGTTTGACCTCTGTCATTGCCAACAAATGGTATATAACAAAGTATTGAGATTAAATTTTGTTATTGACCAAATACTTATTTTCCACCATAATTTGCAAATACATTCTTTAAAAATCCTACAATGTGATTTTCTGGATTTTTTTTCTTATTTTGTCTCTCATAGTTGAGGTATACCTATGATGAAAATGACAGGCCTCTCTCATCTTTTTAAGTGGGAGAACTTGCACAATTGGTGGCTGACTAAATACTTTTTTGCCCCACTGTATAAACGAGTAAAAGTACTTTAAAATCAATCCTAAATGTAACTGGAAGCCAGTGTAAGGACCTGAGGACTGGTGTGATATGCTCAGATTTTCTGGTTCTAGTCAGAATCCTGGCAGCAGCGTTCTGGATGAGCTGCAGCTGTCTAATGGTCTACTTTGGAAGGCCGGTGAGGAGACCATTACAATAATCCACCCTGCTGGTGATAAAGGCATGAACAAGTTTCTCCAAGTCTTGACTAGAAAAAAAACCCATCTAATTCTTGCAATGTTTTTGAGATGATAGTATGCTGATTTAGTTACTGCTTTGACATGACTACTAAAACTAAGGTCTGTCTCCAGAATCACCCCAAGATTTCTGACTTGATTTTTAGTTGTTTGACCCCTAGAGTCAAGGTATGCATTCACCTTGAGAACTTCATCTTTGTTTCCAAATGCAATGAGTTTTCTCCTTGTTTAACTGAAGAAAGTTTTGGCACATCCAACTGTTAATTTCATCAATGCATTGGCAGAGGGAGTCAATGGGGCTATAATCATTTGGAGATAAGGCTAGGTAGATCTGGGTATCATCAGCATAGCTGTGATAGGCAATTTGGTTCTTCCTCATTATCTGACTTAGTGGGAGCATATACAGGCTAAACTTATGATACAGTTTTGGTTACACTACTTTGATAGTCCACTTTATACATTCTAGCAAGCAGATGTAAAGCAGCAAACTCTTAGACAATGAGACTTGATAAGGGTTAGTCAAGTCCCCTTTATTTACATAGCTCTTTTAACAATACAGATTGTGTCAAAGCAGCTTTACAGTATCAAATAGGAAAATAGTGTGTCGGTAATGTAATAGGACAATAGTAAACTACATTTTCGGTTAAAGGGGTCATATGATGCGATTTCAAGTTTTCCTTTTTCTTTGGAGTGTTACAAGCTGTGCATAGATAAGATCCCTGAAGTTGCAAAGACTAAAGTCTCAAAACCAAAGAGATATTCTTTATAAAAGTTAAGACTCTGCCACGCCCCCATAAAATGGCTCATTTAAACACGCCCCCACGTCTACATCACGGTGTGGGAAAATTAGCATAACACTGCCCAAACGTATACACAATGAGAAGGCGGAACTATTATTCTTGCTGTAGTACTGTTGCTGCCGCCGGCGCCATGTCCTTGAGACACTGTGTTTTGTTGTGAAAGCGAAAGTACTTTGTTTGGGCTTCCGAAAGAGGACCCAACTAGAAATCAGTGGTTAAGTTGTGATTACAATATTGTACCAGAACAGTTCAACTCAAATATTAGAGTGTGTGCACTGTGCAGTGCATTTTACGGAGGACTATTTCCTGAACTTGGAAGAGTAGCCTACAATTCAAAGCCAACTTTACAAGGACAGTCTGACGCTTCTGACTCACAGCCTGTAAGTACGTTTCTGCAACTGACTATTCAAATGCAAGTTTTGAGCAGTGTAGAGTAGCGCTTATTTGTTTGTGTTTCTCCGATCACAAATACAGACATGGCAATATTTACGCGGCACAATGCAACGCGTAAAAAGACGGTATAAGTCATTATAATCAGTAATTAATTCATATATCATGTGAGCACAGAAAACAGCTTAATTTTTTCGGGTGGGGACAGAGCCTCTTACTCTCCCACTTGCATGACATGCCTCTTTTCGGAGTAGCTGCATGCGGCTACATCTTCTTGTTTGACAGGTGTCAAGGCACAATACTGCCACCTGGGAGGCCAACCAGGTGCTGGTGCTGGAGTATTTACGTGTTGTGTTATAAGTGTCCTATACATTTTAAATATTGTGGTTCTCGTCAATGCCGGTATATTGTCACACCCTACACTAACACGACGTCAATATTTCATGCTTTGAATATCACGATTATCTTCAATACCGGTATATTGCGACACCCCTAACCTGTATAGAATCAGTTCAGTCTCAACATGATTGCCATGAACCATTCAGTGTGTTACAGATTTTTTTTTTAATACGGACTCCATTGCAAGTGTCATGCAGACTGTTCTACCACAGCTAGATGTAAAGAAACTGGAAATGAGTTGGTGTCCACGTTAGGCATGGCCCACTCTTAAAAGAGTGATTGATGCTGATAAAAGGCCGGGGCCAAAGGATCACAAACACATGGTAAGAGTCATCATCAATTTGATGAGAGAAAAATTCCTTAAACCCATCCATAAGGACTGCTCAGCAGTAGAAAAAGACATAACCCACAAGTATCTCGGAAGATTTTTAGACAAAACTGAGGAAGGAGAAATAATTGGATGTGGATATTTCAGCTGAAGACCAGATTTGAGTATGTCAATAGCAATAATACACTCTCCTGTCTGAGGAAGCAGAGATGCGAACAAGTAATGATGACCAGTGTAACATATAGCGGCAGGAATTCAACTCTACAAGTCACCAGAAGGGGGGCAGCTAAAGAATCAGCAGCCCTCTAAAAGCCCCTCCTCCGCCTCAGCGCAAAAGCGCGCGTTTTCTTCCTGTTGTGGAACAAAAGGAATGTGCGGGAACGCTTCTCAAAGACATTCGTTCATTTCATGACTTTCAAAGCATCCACAAAGAAATATATGGATATTAATGTGTACTCTTTCTCTCATATGCTTGTGGAATATGAATATTAATTTAGGAAAACGTGGGCTGATTTCTAATCGTGCTTTAACCTGGAATGTGTAGGCTGCAGTGTTTAGACTTTTATGAATGGTTGCAAAATAAATCAGTACGATAACGAATGTGGTGATATTATAAATGTGTAAACTTGATAAAAGTTTAATACAGGGATCAAAAGTTATTCTTTTCTCCATTGAAAATGCTTTGCAAAAAACCAGCCGGGCAGGCGGGGCTCCGCCCCGTACCGACGCTCTGATTGGACCAGCCGCCTTTGGGGACGTCCAAACCGGACAGTTGAAAAGACGAGGCGCGTTCGCGTGCTCGCTCTCTCTTCCCTCTTGCAACTCTCTGGTGCTCCTGAACTCCTGCGCGCTCAAACGCGCGCAAGGCTGACCTGGAAGCCGGCCCGCCGGACTCTCTCTCAACGAAACCAACCATCGGAGGGGGTCTAAGACCGTGCCAAAGCCGTAACGGAGCCACGAAGTCAACGGTTGCGGAGGAGAGCTTTCCCGATGACGTCACGCAGCCATCTCAAGTCTCCACACGAGAACAACCGAAGGAGCCCGAGCTGAACACGTGACACCCGAAACAAAGAACTGAACTCACGCGGGAAAACGAACCAACTCCGAGCCTGCTTTAAAACCCATCCAAGCAAGTACAAACTGAATTCCTAATCCTGACTGAACTGGTTAAAATATGATCTGAATGCAGTAACAAAACATACGTATTTGTTCGTGATCTTTTTCCTGGTTAGTTAAGCTATGAAGTAGAAAGAATGGTATTCTTTCACCCACAGTTACCCTCAAAACTCTCGTATGCCTATGTGTGTGTATGTCTATGTCTTCTCAGTTAATCCATTTATGTTAGAATAGCAATATCCCGAATAAACCTTTTTCATTTCATAAAGAATTGTCTCTGGAATGTGATTATAAGTATTTTTATCCTTAGTTGCCCTAAAGATAACGCAACCTAGCTCTAAACTAGAAATTATTAATCTCGTGTATCGTTACCTGGGGCCACGGGGAATGTAAGCGAGATTTTAATTGAGATTAACAGAATGTACTTTTTAGTGATTGCTGGACAAGCACTTAATAAGGTGTAAACTGTAAAGAAATGTTAATAGGGCTTAATCGAGCATATTAAATATTTAATAACTAATTCCCGGAGCTGAAACAATAGCTCCATATTAAACTGGTATTTTTACTACATAATGGTGGAGGAAAAAAGCGGGCATCTAAAGATTTAAATCTGATAAGTCAAACCAGAGACAATAAGTTATTTCTCAATCTTTATCCGGAAAAGAATTGAGTAAATACAGGAAAAAGCGGTTATTTGCGGTATTGCATTCTCGTTTGTGAAACACAGTGAATTTGAGTGAAAGAGAGTGTAACTGTTAACTCGAGTTCGAGAAGAAATTAAACTGCAGTAAATAATTAATAAAAGTCGCTCTAAAGCGCATGAGAGGCGAACGAGCGTGTCCCTTGTTGCCCCTCTCTTAAGGCCTTCGTGGTAATGCTTTTGTTAGTGCGTGTTCCACTGCAAACCCAGCCACGTGACTCCCGGCTGAAGGGTATTAAAGTCGCTATTTAAGTAATCCTCAGCCAATTTTTGATTTCACAAGTGAAATTCAAACGCACGGCGCTCAAAGGAGTGGCCAGTCGTTTTTGAGAAAGGGAGACATTTTGCAAATCGATTTAATTGTTTGTTTTGTTATGTGTGCGGTCTAAACAGACAAATATTCACATAATAGCCCGCTGAGGCTTTGTTGGTTTATAAGTAACCCGTAGATAAATGTATCTCGTCCTAAATGAGTGAGATTATATGTGCTATAGAAAATTCAAGTCTGAAGCGTGAAGCACATTTTTCTTCTGCCTACAGGCACTGAGTCGCCATAGCGACCAGCTTAGCCACGTGTAAATAGCATTAGCGCTAAGCTAACAAAGAAACTGTAGCATTGTAGCAAAAGCCATGCTGGTAGCATTACGGCTAGCGATTAGCACATAGCATTTAAAGCTTGAATGCAGTGGGTGTGTGTGAGAAAGCCACTCACGTTTTCTCTTTCTCTCTCTCTCTCCCTCTCTCATTTAAAAGACTAACTATGTTTTGAGTTGGCTGTGTTAATGTTCATCAGTGTTAACAATTTCACAGGTTGGTTTAATATACTGTTGATTAGATGGTGAGTTTGATCTCATTCAATTATAATGGCTTTTATGATTTTAAAACACATCAATGGATAAGCGCTATTGTTAGGAATTTTTAATTGTTAGTTGAATGTCACAATTGATTACAAATTAATTTTGAATTAATTTCATTTAACAAAATTATTTCAATTCCTGCTTCCAGCAACAACAGTATCCATTTAGGAATCATAAACGCCCTTATAATTTGACCACCATAGTGAAACCTTAATCATCAAGAGGGCCAGAAATTTTTAATTTTGTTTACAAGTAATCAGGATACAAATTAATTTGGTTTGATGGTAAGGACAATGAGGAATGAGTAAGTTGTAAATTATTTCAATTACTATTATAGGAATCCGAAACTAGTGAGTTGGAAGCTGTAAATTAATTTGATAAGTAATTATGAATTCGAAAATTCTAATTACATTTAATAATTAATTACACTTCCTGTTTACATTTTGCAACAATATTGGTTTATCAACTCAATTGCAGATTGCATTTGTAAATTCTAATCCTAAGTGAATCCTATTAATTTTAATTATAACATCATAAATTTTAATTAGAAACCAAATTCTAATTTTTAATGCTAATTCCAAACTTAAATACAAGTCCGGCTCTATCTGTAGGCCATACTTCATTTCCTTAGGTGATCTGATTAACTCAAGTAAAAATTAATAATAATTTAATTAAAATAATTTTATTAAATTAAAATTAGTCCTTTTTACTTAGGCCTGAGAGTAGATAGTGCTCCCCCTAGTGCTGTGTTAGAGAAGTGACAGTGACACCATACAGGTCAAAGTCATTTCTCACCAATCTGGAGCATGAAACGTAACCTTGGCATAGCGACTCAACAGCACCACCTTGTGCCAACGTATTAGTTTTAAATCTTGGGAATAAATCTTAATTTCTCTTTTCTTTTCTCCCTGTTACTAACTTCTAATTTGACTTGTTTGCTTAAAGCTAACCAAGGGAAGATCACGAATAGAGCGAAATGTCACAATTGAACAGATATGTATGAAACTTGAGAACCACATTCAAAACTGTTTACCATTTACCCTCTATTGTGAAATCCTATTCCCCCAGGTTAAAGCAGGCGCAATGAGAAGATAGACATCGGCAAAAGTTTTAACACGCGTGACACACGCTGACCAGCGTTGCGGTGTAAAATCCTGCCATTCAGGGACAAGTACTGTCATTGCTGTTGTTTTCCTCCATCAAGGAGAAAATTGGAATAGCAATACCAGTCTTGTTACAAAAGAGAAAACTCGCCTACAATCCTCTGATTAGAAGCGTCCTTCTAAATCAGACTTAACAAAGCGAAGAGAGAATCTGCTATTAAAAGAGAGATCGGTCTAGTGTTATTGTCCCTGTGTACTCATTCTGTTAGTGTGCTTTTCTTTCTGTTTCCCAACAGTGCTGCCTCTACGTGGGCGCAATTTCTACGCAGAAGCTGCAAATTACACGCACCCCATCACAGAGGACCACAGAAACAGAATCACACTCAACACTAGCATACACTACACTGTGCACATTCACACCCCTGTTGTTTTGTTTGTGTTTTTGTTTTGCTTTGTTTCCCATCCAAGGTCTGTGTCAGTTCGGTCCAAGATCCCATCACCGCCAGAACATGTATCACCAGCCAGAACATGTCGGTCACTGGGAAGGACTGGAAATGTGGCTAAGTGCTACAACAAACAGCATCCTCCCTAAAGCTGCTGAAGCACTCCAACATCAGACACAGGACCAACTAGATGACAACATCACAAGCATCATGAGACAAGACCCAAGTCAAAACTACAGTCACAAAGAATTAGCCAAGATCACCTCAAGCTTAAGTCACACACTCATCGCCACCCTCAAACTGAGCGACAAGTACGCCGCACAACGCCAGCAGGAGCTGACAAGCGCACAACGACGCACAGAGCAGCTGGAACGTGAAGCTCAGGTACGACGGGAAGGGACCGATGAGGTGGAGCAAGGCGCCGATGAGGAAATCAACAGGCTAAAAGAAACTCTAGAAGCTACCGGCCACGAAATGCAGCAACTCAAAGAGGACTTTGCTGATCGTGCAGACAAGCTACAGTATGCAGAGAAGTTACTAGAGAGGGCAAAGACTGACTTCAGGGACAAAAACAGCAGAATCAAGGCCCTCGAAGCTCATTTGGCTGAATCAAGAAACGAGATCAGCCGCCTAACACAACAGCTCGACTACGTCACAGAGGAGTCTGAAAGTTTCCAAGAGGAACTCAAGCACGCTTACGAACTACGCCATGAGCCGTCAAGGACAGGACGTGCACCAACCGCACCCCTGCCAAGCAGGACCAAGTCACCTGTGCCTGGACTGACACGTGAACATAAGACAGAGGGGGTGATGTTAAAACAGTCACCAGCGCCGTCTGAAGAACTTTATATCACGACAGAACCAGAAGAATCTGCTGCAGCCAGCCGCAGATCGTCGCACAGCTTGGACCTAAAAGACCTTGACAAGCTCGCCCGAAACGTTAGCAAATTCAACCCCAGCGTGCCAAACAGCCAAACGGTCCAGGCGTATCTGCAAGATATTGATTTCCATCTGGAAATGCGACCTAACGTTACGGACAAAGATAAACTCTATTTACTCCGAACGACATCCAGCCCTGAAGTACGCAGCTTCCTGGACCGGCAGCCTGTTAACACAAAGACTGATTACCAACGGCTGCGAAAAGCCCTTATTAAAGAGTTCGCCGACCCTGAGTCCGATCAAGGCTTAGTGGCTGCCCTGGAGACGAGACAAGGACGTCACGACACTCCTCAAGCTTACTATAGTCGACTCAGACAAGCATATTTTGGAACTCGCAATGATTCTGACATGGAAGATGAACTGAACTTTAAAACTCTCTTCCTCAGGAATCTTCATCCTGGCATAAGCCACCATCTTGGCGTTCTCGCATGTCCACGAACGATGAACACTCAGCAGTTGCGAGACTTGGTGCAAAAGGCCTACTACAAACAAAAGATGGCCTCAGAAAAGAGCACAAAAACCCCAGCAGTTCTTGATTTCAACACGCAACACCATGAACTGGCTCTAGAGGGCACCCAACGCCAAGACAGCGCTAAGCCACCACACAGAGAATGGAATGCACTCCCGTCCAACAGAGAACGAGACTCTCACGCTGACAATCGACCTGAACAGAGGTATGACCGATGGGATGAACCGCGTGGACGTCAACGCTCACCTGGACGACACTGGGAGAAGTGGTCTCATGAGAATCAGTGGGAAAAGGAAGACGAACCAGAGTCAGCCTGACTAGCTGTCAGACGGAACGGCAGTGACAAGCTGAACAAATCAGCCCCAGAAAACAGCACCGCTTCACCTTGCTCTCAGAGAACAGTAAACACCCTAACTTCAGATGGACATGAAACCCCACCTGAAAACCCAGCAACAGAGTTAAACACTAACTCAACACCCAATACTCCAAATCACAGCAGCGTCCAACAAACACCTGCTGATGAAACTCCAAGTTCCTGAAAGTGCTGTCTCAGTCACCTGCCATTCCTCCGGAGAACACCAGATCAGGTCTGACATCCTAAACGTTTCCTCCCAAACTCCAGCCCCTCAAATGACCAAAACGATGCCCTCACCATAGCAGGTGCATCACATGAAGAGTCCTGGACCTTTCATGCCCTCCCACCCAACCCTACAGTGGCAGCAGTAACCCGCCGCCAGCACGCCACTGGCGAGCACACCCCTGCCCTCCTGCATTACCATACCACCTCAGTTCGCTGCTGACGATCTCCTCACCCTCACATGCGGATTCGTCACTACGAACCATGACAGCTCACATGTCAAAACCATGATAACACAACCTCCGAGCTCCGCAAGCTCCACTCTGTCGACTACATGCTGCATCTGCAAGACGGTGTCCACACGTATGTCCCTGAGCCACTCACTGCGCCACAGCTCGTAGTACCTCACGACCAGAGGGGGAGTACACGGACACACGCACACGATGCACCATGATGGGTTGCCAGTGCCAACCGGCAAATCCAAACCACCGACAGGAAAAGGGGGAGGATCCGACCCACTGACACAGACCGACAACCATATGCACCACACAAGCATAATTATTGTCATTTTAGGAAAACATATAGCAACCATGCTTAGACACAACCCATATTCTCTCCTCCGCAGCACTGCTAGGACCAATCTAGTAGAGAGGAGTTACTCTCAAATTTTTTTTTTATCATATAATTTTTTTTATAATTTTTTTTTAATTTGTTTTTTTTTAATTTTTTTTTTTTAAAATTTATTTTATCGTTTGGTTTCTTTATCTCGTGTCTCACTTTGTGTTTCCTTTCTTCTCTTTCACTTTGAACCCCTTAACCAAACCTTGAATCCAGGTCCTGAAATTGAGATCGACTTCCGTCAGTAAAGTCGTTGTAACTCGCTGTGAGAACCGCTGTCGACCGATCGAGGCCACCCGCCAAAATCATGAACGACATGATACACGATGTAAGTTCCTCGATTGACAACGTAGCCATGAATAGGATTCCGTGCTACACGACACCTCTTAGCCTTGTTCAAACGTTGTAACTTCGGCCACTGCGGGCCCCGCTAGTCTCATCCAAACCCATCTCGCCCCTTTCCCGGTAGCGCTATTCCCATATACGCAAACCCGGAAACAGGTGATTTAGTTGTTTTTAGTTTGCCCATTATCGACGTTAATAATGTTTACCGGCTCAAAGACGTTGGGAATGTGGGATTACGGCAAGGGAAAACCTATGTCAAAATCCACGCTCCTAAAGTCGCGGCGTATTACGATAACAACGAACAGTTGTATCCGGCCCCAAACTTAAAGATGGGCACGCTCACTTAGGACATTCACTTCCCCCCCTACCCGAGTAAACTCTGCGTACGCGATAATACCAAGGGCATCTGCGGTTTAGAATCCATTAAACCCGACACTAGCTACCCCGCCGAAACAACACCACGTTCGCAAGTTGAGGTAACGCGAGCCGAAATCATCAGAAACCGTTGGCTGGTCAGTACCCCAGCACGAACAGCCACCCTCACATGCGATTAACACGACGCCACGCGCATTAATTTGCCCAACCAAATGTTATGGATCACTGTCCCGAAGGGCGCGATCCTCCATGTTGACGAGTTAGCATTGTATCACCTCACCGACGATGAATGTCAGGTTGAAATCGAAATCTCTTATTGAATTGACACCGGCTGACAGCGCTAGAAGCTATCGCTCGCCTTCCGCCCGCCGGCGCACCAATTATTCGGTCCTGGTCTGCCGCTGACACGGCGCCTTGTATCTCTACTATCGTAGGATATGTTATGAATTTGACACTGGCCTTCCTCCTACACAAGCGAGTGAACGTCGTCCAAGAGTCTCTCAACAAATGCGCGTCAGGCGTCCCTCGCCTTTTTCGACGTGGTAATCCCGACCGAGACCCCGAACCCGAGAATTTGAACAACCTGACTGAGATCATGCCTATACCGCCTCGTCGAGCCCCTGACAATTAAAACAGTCAAAAATGACCCAATTGTCAATAATGATAAACAATGCATCCCTATGTCTTCTCAAGTTTCTAACCTGTTCCTTCCCAAATTACCCTGCACCAGGTTTTAGTCAGTGATAGGAATGATGTTTGTGTCTTGTATGTGCCTGTTCTTCCTGCCTCTTGTTCCAGGGCCTGACAATGTTCCATCAGGGGAACATCACCAAGCCCGAGGGGGATATGTAACATATAGCGGCAGGAATTCAACTCTACAAGTCACCAGAAGGGGGGCAGCTAAAGAATCAGCAGCCCTCTAAAAGCCCCTCCTCCGCCTCAGCGCAAAAGCGCGCGTTTTCTTCCTGTTGTGGAACAAAAGGAATGTGCGGGAACGCTTCTCAAAGACATTCGTTCATTTCATGACTTTCAAAGCATCCACAAAGAAATATATGGATATTAATGTGTACTCTTTCTCTCATATGCTTGTGGAATATGAATATTAATTTAGGAAAACGTGGGCTGATTTCTAATCGTGCTTTAACCTGGAATGTGTAGGCTGCAGTGTTTAGACTTTTATGAATGGTTGCAAAATTTCATAAATCAGTACGATAACGAATGTGGTGATATTATAAATGTGTAAACTTGATAAAAGTTTAATACAGGGATCAAAAGTTATTCTTTTCTCCATTGAAAATGCTTTGCAAAAAACCAGCCGGGCAGGCGGGGCTCCGCCCCGTACCGACGCTCTGATTGGACCAGCCGCCTTTGGGGACGTCCAAACCGGACAGTTGAAAAGACGAGGCGCGTTCGCGTGCTCGCTCTCTCTTCCCTCTTGCAACTCTCTGGTGCTCCTGAACTCCTGCGCGCTCAAACGCGCGCAAGGCTGACCTGGAAGCCGGCCCGCCGGACTCTCTCTCAACGAAACCAACCATCGGAGGGGGTCTAAGACCGTGCCAAAGCCGTAACGGAGCCACGAAGTCAACGGTTGCGGAGGAGAGCTTTCCCGATGACGTCACGCAGCCATCTCAAGTCTCCACACGAGAACAACCGAAGGAGCCCGAGCTGAACACGTGACACCCGAAACAAAGAACTGAACTCACGCGGGAAAACGAACCAACTCCGAGCCTGCTTTAAAACCCATCCAAGCAAGTACAAACTGAATTCCTAATCCTGACTGAACTGGTTAAAATATGATCTGAATGCAGTAACAAAACATACGTATTTGTTCGTGATCTTTTTCCTGGTTAGTTAAGCTATGAAGTAGAAAGAATGGTATTCTTTCACCCACAGTTACCCTCAAAACTCTCGTATGCCTATGTGTGTGTATGTCTATGTCTTCTCAGTTAATCCATTTATGTTAGAATAGCAATATCCCGAATAAACCTTTTTCATTTCATAAAGAATTGTCTCTGGAATGTGATTATAAGTATTTTTATCCTTAGTTGCCCTAAAGATAACGCAACCTAGCTCTAAACTAGAAATTATTAATCTCGTGTATCGTTACCTGGGGCCACGGGGAATGTAAGCGAGATTTTAATTGAGATTAACAGAATGTACTTTTTAGTGATTGCTGGACAAGCACTTAATAAGGTGTAAACTGTAAAGAAATGTTAATAGGGCTTAATCGAGCATATTAAATATTTAATAACTAATTCCCGGAGCTGAAACAATAGCTCCATATTAAACTGGTATTTTTACTACATAATGGTGGAGGAAAAAAGCGGGCATCTAAAGATTTAAATCTGATAAGTCAAACCAGAGACAATAAGTTATTTCTCAATCTTTATCCGGAAAAGAATTGAGTAAATACAGGAAAAAGCGGTTATTTGCGGTATTGCATTCTCGTTTGTGAAACACAGTGAATTTGAGTGAAAGAGAGTGTAACTGTTAACTCGAGTTCGAGAAGAAATTAAACTGCAGTAAATAATTAATAAAAGTCGCTCTAAAGCGCATGAGAGGCGAACGAGCGTGTCCCTTGTTGCCCCTCTCTTAAGGCCTTCGTGGTAATGCTTTTGTTAGTGCGTGTTCCACTGCAAACCCAGCCACGTGACTCCCGGCTGAAGGGTATTAAAGTCGCTATTTAAGTAATCCTCAGCCAATTTTTGATTTCACAAGTGAAATTCAAACGCACGGCGCTCAAAGGAGTGGCCAGTCGTTTTTGAGAAAGGGAGACATTTTGCAAATCGATTTAATTGTTTGTTTTGTTATGTGTGCGGTCTAAACAGACAAATATTCACATAATAGCCCGCTGAGGCTTTGTTGGTTTATAAGTAACCCGTAGATAAATGTATCTCGTCCTAAATGAGTGAGATTATATGTGCTATAGAAAATTCAAGTCTGAAGCGTGAAGCACATTTTTCTTCTGCCTACAGGCACTGAGTCGCCATAGCGACCAGCTTAGCCACGTGTAAATAGCATTAGCGCTAAGCTAACAAAGAAACTGTAGCATTGTAGCAAAAGCCATGCTGGTAGCATTACGGCTAGCGATTAGCACATAGCATTTAAAGCTTGAATGCAGTGGGTGTGTGTGAGAAAGCCACTCACGTTTTCTCTTTCTCTCTCTCTCTCCCTCTCTCATTTAAAAGACTAACTATGTTTTGAGTTGGCTGTGTTAATGTTCATCAGTGTTAACAATTTCACAGGTTGGTTTAATATACTGTTGATTAGATGGTGAGTTTGATCTCATTCAATTATAATGGCTTTTATGATTTTAAAACACATCAATGGATAAGCGCTATTGTTAGGAATTTTTAATTGTTAGTTGAATGTCACAATTGATTACAAATTAATTTTGAATTAATTTCATTTAACAAAATTATTTCAATTCCTGCTTCCAGCAACAACAGTATCCATTTAGGAATCATAAACGCCCTTATAATTTGACCACCATAGTGAAACCTTAATCATCAAGAGGGCCAGAAATTTTTAATTTTGTTTACAAGTAATCAGGATACAAATTAATTTGGTTTGATGGTAAGGACAATGAGGAATGAGTAAGTTGTAAATTATTTCAATTACTATTATAGGAATCCGAAACTAGTGAGTTGGAAGCTGTAAATTAATTTGATAAGTAATTATGAATTCGAAAATTCTAATTACATTTAATAATTAATTACACTTCCTGTTTACATTTTGCAACAATATTGGTTTATCAACTCAATTGCAGATTGCATTTGTAAATTCTAATCCTAAGTGAATCCTATTAATTTTAATTATAACATCATAAATTTTAATTAGAAACCAAATTCTAATTTTTAATGCTAATTCCAAACTTAAATACAAGTCCGGCTCTATCTGTAGGCCATACTTCATTTCCTTAGGTGATCTGATTAACTCAAGTAAAAATTAATAATAATTTAATTAAAATAATTTTATTAAATTAAAATTAGTCCTTTTTACTTAGGCCTGAGAGTAGATAGTGCTCCCCCTAGTGCTGTGTTAGAGAAGTGACAGTGACACCATACAGGTCAAAGTCATTTCTCACCAATCTGGAGCATGAAACGTAACCTTGGCATAGCGACTCAACAGCACCACCTTGTGCCAACGTATTAGTTTTAAATCTTGGGAATAAATCTTAATTTCTCTTTTCTTTTCTCCCTGTTACTAACTTCTAATTTGACTTGTTTGCTTAAAGCTAACCAAGGGAAGATCACGAATAGAGCGAAATGTCACAATTGAACAGATATGTATGAAACTTGAGAACCACATTCAAAACTGTTTACCATTTACCCTCTATTGTGAAATCCTATTCCCCCAGGTTAAAGCAGGCGCAATGAGAAGATAGACATCGGCAAAAGTTTTAACACGCGTGACACACGCTGACCAGCGTTGCGGTGTAAAATCCTGCCATTCAGGGACAAGTACTGTCATTGCTGTTGTTTTCCTCCATCAAGGAGAAAATTGGAATAGCAATACCAGTCTTGTTACAAAAGAGAAAACTCGCCTACAATCCTCTGATTAGAAGCGTCCTTCTAAATCAGACTTAACAAAGCGAAGAGAGAATCTGCTATTAAAAGAGAGATCGGTCTAGTGTTATTGTCCCTGTGTACTCATTCTGTTAGTGTGCTTTTCTTTCTGTTTCCCAACAGTGCTGCCTCTACGTGGGCGCAATTTCTACGCAGAAGCTGCAAATTACACGCACCCCATCACAGAGGACCACAGAAACAGAATCACACTCAACACTAGCATACACTACACTGTGCACATTCACACCCCTGTTGTTTTGTTTGTGTTTTTGTTTTGCTTTGTTTCCCATCCAAGGTCTGTGTCAGTTCGGTCCAAGATCCCATCACCGCCAGAACATGTATCACCAGCCAGAACATGTCGGTCACTGGGAAGGACTGGAAATGTGGCTAAGTGCTACAACAAACAGCATCCTCCCTAAAGCTGCTGAAGCACTCCAACATCAGACACAGGACCAACTAGATGACAACATCACAAGCATCATGAGACAAGACCCAAGTCAAAACTACAGTCACAAAGAATTAGCCAAGATCACCTCAAGCTTAAGTCACACACTCATCGCCACCCTCAAACTGAGCGACAAGTACGCCGCACAACGCCAGCAGGAGCTGACAAGCGCACAACGACGCACAGAGCAGCTGGAACGTGAAGCTCAGGTACGACGGGAAGGGACCGATGAGGTGGAGCAAGGCGCCGATGAGGAAATCAACAGGCTAAAAGAAACTCTAGAAGCTACCGGCCACGAAATGCAGCAACTCAAAGAGGACTTTGCTGATCGTGCAGACAAGCTACAGTATGCAGAGAAGTTACTAGAGAGGGCAAAGACTGACTTCAGGGACAAAAACAGCAGAATCAAGGCCCTCGAAGCTCATTTGGCTGAATCAAGAAACGAGATCAGCCGCCTAACACAACAGCTCGACTACGTCACAGAGGAGTCTGAAAGTTTCCAAGAGGAACTCAAGCACGCTTACGAACTACGCCATGAGCCGTCAAGGACAGGACGTGCACCAACCGCACCCCTGCCAAGCAGGACCAAGTCACCTGTGCCTGGACTGACACGTGAACATAAGACAGAGGGGGTGATGTTAAAACAGTCACCAGCGCCGTCTGAAGAACTTTATATCACGACAGAACCAGAAGAATCTGCTGCAGCCAGCCGCAGATCGTCGCACAGCTTGGACCTAAAAGACCTTGACAAGCTCGCCCGAAACGTTAGCAAATTCAACCCCAGCGTGCCAAACAGCCAAACGGTCCAGGCGTATCTGCAAGATATTGATTTCCATCTGGAAATGCGACCTAACGTTACGGACAAAGATAAACTCTATTTACTCCGAACGACATCCAGCCCTGAAGTACGCAGCTTCCTGGACCGGCAGCCTGTTAACACAAAGACTGATTACCAACGGCTGCGAAAAGCCCTTATTAAAGAGTTCGCCGACCCTGAGTCCGATCAAGGCTTAGTGGCTGCCCTGGAGACGAGACAAGGACGTCACGACACTCCTCAAGCTTACTATAGTCGACTCAGACAAGCATATTTTGGAACTCGCAATGATTCTGACATGGAAGATGAACTGAACTTTAAAACTCTCTTCCTCAGGAATCTTCATCCTGGCATAAGCCACCATCTTGGCGTTCTCGCATGTCCACGAACGATGAACACTCAGCAGTTGCGAGACTTGGTGCAAAAGGCCTACTACAAACAAAAGATGGCCTCAGAAAAGAGCACAAAAACCCCAGCAGTTCTTGATTTCAACACGCAACACCATGAACTGGCTCTAGAGGGCACCCAACGCCAAGACAGCGCTAAGCCACCACACAGAGAATGGAATGCACTCCCGTCCAACAGAGAACGAGACTCTCACGCTGACAATCGACCTGAACAGAGGTATGACCGATGGGATGAACCGCGTGGACGTCAACGCTCACCTGGACGACACTGGGAGAAGTGGTCTCATGAGAATCAGTGGGAAAAGGAAGACGAACCAGAGTCAGCCTGACTAGCTGTCAGACGGAACGGCAGTGACAAGCTGAACAAATCAGCCCCAGAAAACAGCACCGCTTCACCTTGCTCTCAGAGAACAGTAAACACCCTAACTTCAGATGGACATGAAACCCCACCTGAAAACCCAGCAACAGAGTTAAACACTAACTCAACACCCAATACTCCAAATCACAGCAGCGTCCAACAAACACCTGCTGATGAAACTCCAAGTTCCTGAAAGTGCTGTCTCAGTCACCTGCCATTCCTCCGGAGAACACCAGATCAGGTCTGACATCCTAAACGTTTCCTCCCAAACTCCAGCCCCTCAAATGACCAAAACGATGCCCTCACCATAGCAGGTGCATCACATGAAGAGTCCTGGACCTTTCATGCCCTCCCACCCAACCCTACAGTGGCAGCAGTAACCCGCCGCCAGCACGCCACTGGCGAGCACACCCCTGCCCTCCTGCATTACCATACCACCTCAGTTCGCTGCTGACGATCTCCTCACCCTCACATGCGGATTCGTCACTACGAACCATGACAGCTCACATGTCAAAACCATGATAACACAACCTCCGAGCTCCGCAAGCTCCACTCTGTCGACTACATGCTGCATCTGCAAGACGGTGTCCACACGTATGTCCCTGAGCCACTCACTGCGCCACAGCTCGTAGTACCTCACGACCAGAGGGGGAGTACACGGACACACGCACACGATGCACCATGATGGGTTGCCAGTGCCAACCGGCAAATCCAAACCACCGACAGGAAAAGGGGGAGGATCCGACCCACTGACACAGACCGACAACCATATGCACCACACAAGCATAATTATTGTCATTTTAGGAAAACATATAGCAACCATGCTTAGACACAACCCATATTCTCTCCTCCGCAGCACTGCTAGGACCAATCTAGTAGAGAGGAGTTACTCTCAAATTTTTTTTTTATCATATAATTTTTTTTATAATTTTTTTTTAATTTTTTTTTTTTTAAATTTTTTTTTTTTAAATTTATTTTATCGTTTGGTTTCTTTATCTCGTGTCTCACTTTGTGTTTCCTTTCTTCTCTTTCACTTTGAACCCCTTAACCAAACCTTGAATCCAGGTCCTGAAATTGAGATCGACTTCCGTCAGTAAAGTCGTTGTAACTCGCTGTGAGAACCGCTGTCGACCGATCGAGGCCACCCGCCAAAATCATGAACGACATGATACACGATGTAAGTTCCTCGATTGACAACGTAGCCATGAATAGGATTCCGTGCTACACGACACCTCTTAGCCTTGTTCAAACGTTGTAACTTCGGCCACTGCGGGCCCCGCTAGTCTCATCCAAACCCATCTCGCCCCTTTCCCGGTAGCGCTATTCCCATATACGCAAACCCGGAAACAGGTGATTTAGTTGTTTTTAGTTTGCCCATTATCGACGTTAATAATGTTTACCGGCTCAAAGACGTTGGGAATGTGGGATTACGGCAAGGGAAAACCTATGTCAAAATCCACGCTCCTAAAGTCGCGGCGTATTACGATAACAACGAACAGTTGTATCCGGCCCCAAACTTAAAGATGGGCACGCTCACTTAGGACATTCACTTCCCCCCCTACCCGAGTAAACTCTGCGTACGCGATAATACCAAGGGCATCTGCGGTTTAGAATCCATTAAACCCGACACTAGCTACCCCGCCGAAACAACACCACGTTCGCAAGTTGAGGTAACGCGAGCCGAAATCATCAGAAACCGTTGGCTGGTCAGTACCCCAGCACGAACAGCCACCCTCACATGCGATTAACACGACGCCACGCGCATTAATTTGCCCAACCAAATGTTATGGATCACTGTCCCGAAGGGCGCGATCCTCCATGTTGACGAGTTAGCATTGTATCACCTCACCGACGATGAATGTCAGGTTGAAATCGAAATCTCTTATTGAATTGACACCGGCTGACAGCGCTAGAAGCTATCGCTCGCCTTCCGCCCGCCGGCGCACCAATTATTCGGTCCTGGTCTGCCGCTGACACGGCGCCTTGTATCTCTACTATCGTAGGATATGTTATGAATTTGACACTGGCCTTCCTCCTACACAAGCGAGTGAACGTCATCCAAGAGTCTCTCAACAAATGCGCGTCAGGCGTCCCTCGCCTTTTTCGACGTGGTAATCCCGACCGAGACCCCGAACCCGAGAATTTGAACAACCTGACTGAGATCATGCCTATACCGCCTCGTCGAGCCCCTGACAATTAAAACAGTCAAAAATGACCCAATTGTCAATAATGATAAACAATGCATCCCTATGTCTTCTCAAGTTTCTAACCTGTTCCTTCCCAAATTACCCTGCACCAGGTTTTAGTCAGTGATAGGAATGATGTTTGTGTCTTGTATGTGCCTGTTCTTCCTGCCTCTTGTTCCAGGGCCTGACAATGTTCCATCAGGGGAACATCACCAAGCCCGAGGGGGATATGTAACATATAGCGGCAGGAATTCAACTCTACAAGTCACCAGAAGGGGGGCAGCTAAAGAATCAGCAGCCCTCTAAAAGCCCCTCCTCCGCCTCAGCGCAAAAGCGCGCGTTTTCTTCCTGTTGTGGAACAAAAGGAATGTGCGGGAACGCTTCTCAAAGACATTCGTTCATTTCATGACTTTCAAAGCATCCACAAAGAAATATATGGATATTAATGTGTACTCTTTCTCTCATATGCTTGTGGAATATGAATATTAATTTAGGAAAACGTGGGCTGATTTCTAATCGTGCTTTAACCTGGAATGTGTAGGCTGCAGTGTTTAGACTTTTATGAATGGTTGCAAAATTTCATAAATCAGTACGATAACGAATGTGGTGATATTATAAATGTGTAAACTTGATAAAAGTTTAATACAGGGATCAAAAGTTATTCTTTTCTCCATTGAAAATGCTTTGCAAAAAACCAGCCGGGCAGGCGGGGCTCCGCCCCGTACCGACGCTCTGATTGGACCAGCCGCCTTTGGGGACGTCCAAACCGGACAGTTGAAAAGACGAGGCGCGTTCGCGTGCTCGCTCTCTCTTCCCTCTTGCAACTCTCTGGTGCTCCTGAACTCCTGCGCGCTCAAACGCGCGCAAGGCTGACCTGGAAGCCGGCCCGCCGGACTCTCTCTCAACGAAACCAACCATCGGAGGGGGTCTAAGACCGTGCCAAAGCCGTAACGGAGCCACGAAGTCAACGGTTGCGGAGGAGAGCTTTCCCGATGACGTCACGCAGCCATCTCAAGTCTCCACACGAGAACAACCGAAGGAGCCCGAGCTGAACACGTGACACCCGAAACAAAGAACTGAACTCACGCGGGAAAACGAACCAACTCCGAGCCTGCTTTAAAACCCATCCAAGCAAGTACAAACTGAATTCCTAATCCTGACTGAACTGGTTAAAATATGATCTGAATGCAGTAACAAAACATACGTATTTGTTCGTGATCTTTTTCCTGGTTAGTTAAGCTATGAAGTAGAAAGAATGGTATTCTTTCACCCACAGTTACCCTCAAAACTCTCGTATGCCTATGTGTGTGTATGTCTATGTCTTCTCAGTTAATCCATTTATGTTAGAATAGCAATATCCCGAATAAACCTTTTTCATTTCATAAAGAATTGTCTCTGGAATGTGATTATAAGTATTTTTATCCTTAGTTGCCCTAAAGATAACGCAACCTAGCTCTAAACTAGAAATTATTAATCTCGTGTATCGTTACCTGGGGCCACGGGGAATGTAAGCGAGATTTTAATTGAGATTAACAGAATGTACTTTTTAGTGATTGCTGGACAAGCACTTAATAAGGTGTAAACTGTAAAGAAATGTTAATAGGGCTTAATCGAGCATATTAAATATTTAATAACTAATTCCCGGAGCTGAAACAATAGCTCCATATTAAACTGGTATTTTTACTACACCAGCTGTAAGTTTGTCAACGCATTGCTGCATTTTGTACATACAGTAGATACAAATCCTTTACTCAGTTAAGTAAAACTATGCAAAAAAATAATTACTGCTTTCATTTTTACAGTTAGAACATTTATTTATAGAGTGAAAGAAGTTATAACATTTGTTACGAGGTCAGTTGCAAAAGGTGTGTATCGTTTGTTGTACAGATGATCAAGTTTGTATCTTATAACTTATTTGTCATAATATAACTTGTGGCGAGGGGGCGTGGTTCAGCGAAGTCTGCAGCGGTAAGTAAGTGGGTCAAGTGCAAAATGAGGATCACCTGTGTCTGATTGCAGTAATTGGCGTGGAGTCCGGGTGACGCAGAGTGCGCACCTGTGTGAGTTTATCTGTCTTAAATAAAAATACCTGAGTCTTCACGAGCCAACCCTGTCCGCTTCCTTCCTTCCTACGAACGTTGTTACACTGGTGCCGAAACCCAGGGAAGGAAGCCGGAACGCCGCTGCCATCATGTCCTCACCATCGGGATCGCCATTTGCGGATGTCATCTAGTCGCTCGCGGGACTCCACCAAGAACATCACAAAGCGCTGATGGACATGAGGGCAGACCAGGAGAGGAGATTCTGTGCCCTCGTCCAGAACCAGCGGGAGGACCGCGAGCTGTTCCGGAGCTGGATGGACCGGGAGGTTCGGGCCGGTGAGAATCCAACAGTCCCGGCCCCACCCACCCACATGCCGGTACAGAAGATGGGGCCGCAGGATGACCCGGAGGCGTTCCTCGACCTCTTCGAAAAGACCGCGGCGGCATGTGGGTGGCCACAAACGGACTGGCCAGTGCGCCTCATCCCCCTGCTAACCGGGGAGGCGCAGTTGGCGGCGCAGCAGCTGCCAGTCCAGAACCTCCTGGTCTACGACGACCTGAAACGAGCCATCCTCCAGCGGGTCGGCCGGAGCCCCGAGCAGCACCGCCAGCGCTTTCGTTCACTGGAGCTGGGGGAGAACGGCCGGCCCTTCGTGATGGCTCACCAGCTCCGGGACGCCTGCCGCAGATGGCTGTTGGCCGGGGAAGGCGGCGTCGACCATGTCATCGACCAGGTGGTGCTGGAGCAGTTTATTGCGCGGCTCCCTAAGGCGACCGCGCAGTGGGTCCAGTGCCACCGCCCGGCGTCGCTGGATCTGGCCATCCAACTCGCCGAGGACCAGATGGTGGCGTGCCATGGGGTTGGCGAAACCCTACCATCCGTCTCTCTCTCTCTCTCTTCCCCTTCTGTGTCTCCCCCTATCTTCCTTCCCAGGTCCCGTGCCGGCGTGGTTCCTCGAGCCCAGCCTCGATGAAGAGGAGGACCGGCACCGGAGTCGGCGGCCGGGAGAGCCCACGCCAGGGAGGCGGGGTCAGCCAGCCCGAGCTCCGCGCTCATTCCCGTTCCTCCGGGGTCTCCACGCCAATTCCTTGTCCCACTTCCCGCCACTAGGGTGGCGGGGAAGCCTGGGCCGGCCTGTTGGCGTTGCGGGGACCCGGGCCACTTCATCGATCGGTGTCCAGTGATGGAGGTGGGGACACTGGTCCGGGTTCCGGACGCCCCACAGGCTGCCCCCGATCAAGCTGGCGGGTACCAAATACCTGTGAGTATTAGGGGGGGTACTTATTGGGCTTTGGTGGATTCAGGATGTAACCAGACCTCGATCCATCAAAGCCTAATTCAGCCCGAGGCATTGGATAAGAGCTGCATGGTTCGGGTGAGGTGTGTACATGGGGATGTGGTGACATACCCAGTAGTGCTGTTAACCATCCAATTTCGGGGGCAAAAGCATAAGGTGGAGGTGGCAGTTAACCCCCGCCTCCGGCATCCGCTGATTTTGTGAACCAATTGGCCAGCGTTTGTGTTTGGATGTGGAGTTTTGTGTGTGGATGCCTCCTGCGGAAAAGAGAAGCCGGAGGGGGAGGCGGCCGTGCGAACGGGAGAGGCTGAGCCAGGACCCGCTGAGGCGGCACCAGGGGAACGGAGCGCGGTCGAGAGGCTAATCCTCACGGAGCGTGATGATTTTCCCCTGGAGCAGTCCCAGGACGAGTCGCTGAAAAACGCGTTCAACCAGGTCCGTTCCATTGACGGCCGGCCTCTCCAGTCCGCACGGCCCTCTTCCTATCCCTATTTTGCTATATTAAAAGATAGGTTGTATCGAGTGACGCAGGACGCTCAGTCAAAACAAGATACAACCCAGTTGTTGGTACCAAAAAGCCGTCGGGAAATGCTTTTCCAGGCGGCTCACTGTAATCCTATGGCAGGGCATCTGGGTCAAGCAGCAACATTGAACCGTTTAATGGCCCGGTTTTTTTGGCCGGGCATTCACGAGAATGTACGCCGGTGGTGTGCGGCTTGTCGTGAATGTCAGTTAGTGAATCCCCCGGCCTCCCCAAAAGCGCCTTTGCGCCCCCTTCCGCTACTGCAGGTCCCCTTCGAAAGAATTGGTATGGACCTCATCGGGCCATTGGAACGGTCAGCACGGGGGCATCGGTTTGCATTGGTTCTAGTGGATTATGCAACCCGATACCCGGAGGCAGTGGCGCTCCGCAACATTTCTGCAAAGAGTGTAGCGGAGGCTCTGTTTAGTATGATCTCCCGGGTGGGAATCCCGAAAGAGATTCTCACCGATCAGGGCACGGCATTTATGTCACGAACCATTCGCGAACTTTATGAGTTGTTGGGAATTAAATCGATTCGCACCAGCGTCTATCACCCACAAACGGACGGCCTGGTGGAACGATTTAATCGTACGTTGAAAACAATGATTCGAAAGTTCGTTCACGAAGACGCCAAAAATTGGGACAAATGGCTGGAACCCCTTTTGTTCGCTGTGCGCGAGGTCCCGCAAGCCTCCACAGGGTTTTCCCCCTTCGAGCTCCTGTACGGCCGCCAGCCCCGCGGGGTTTTGGACGTCCTGAGGGAGACTTGGGAGGAGGGACCTTCGGAGAGTAAAAAATGAAATTCAGCATGTGCTGGACCTGAGAACAAAACTCCACACGTTGGGGCAGCTCTCCATGGAGAATTTGTTACAGGCCCAGGACAAGCAAAGCCGGCTATACAATCGGGGGGCCAGATTACGCAATTTCACGCCGGGAGATAAAGTACTTGTGTTACTCCCTACCTCTAGCTCCAAATTGCTCGCCAAGTGGCAAGGACCGTTTGAGGTCACACGGCAGGTAGGGGATCTCAATTATGAGGTGGTTCGAACGGATCGGAGCGGGGCACGTCAGATTTATCACCTCAACCTCCTTAAAAAATGGAACGAGGTCGAGCCGGTGATGCTGGCGACGGTAGTAGGTAACGAGGAAGATCTCGGGCCAGAGGCGAGCCTCAAAGTTCCATCACTCACTCTGGCCCCGGGGGGGGATCACCTCTCACCCTCCCAGCTCACCGATGTAGCCCGGTTGCAGAGAGAATTTGCGGACGTGTTCTCGCCCCGGCCCGGTCGAACCAACCTTATTCAACACCATATTGAGACCGAGCTGGGCGTGGTAGTGCGCAGCCGGCCGTATCGTTTACCGGAGCACAAGAAAAAGGTGGTCCAGTCAGAATTAGAGGCGATGCTAGAGATGGGAGTAATAGAAGAGTCCCGCAGTGACTGGGCGAGCCCGATCGTTTTGGTACCGAAAACAGACGGCTCGGTCCGATTCTGCGTGGATTATCGCAAGGTGAATGCGGTGTCGAAATTCGACGCCTATCCAATGCCGCGGGTTGACGAGTTGCTTGATCGGCTGGGTACCGCTCGTTTTTATTCGACGCTGGACTTAACTAAAGGATATTGGCAGATCCCCTTATCACCGTTATCCAAAGAAAAGTCAGCCTTCACAACGCCGTTTGGATTGCACCAATTTGTCACGCTTCCGTTTGGGTTGTTCGGGGCGCCCGCTACCTTTCAGCGCCTCATGGACAAAATCCTCCGACCGCACACCGCATACGCCGCTGCCTACCTGGATGACATCATCATCTACAGTCAAGACTGGCAGCGGCACATGGTGCACCTGCGGGAGGTGCTGAGAGCGCTGAGGGGAGCGGGACTAACGGCCAACCCAAAGAAGTGTGCGATTGGGCGGGTGGAGGTGCGTTATCTGGGTTTCCACTTGGGTCACGGACAGGTGCGTCCCCAAATTGATAAGACGGCAGCTATTGCGGCCTGCCCGAGACCCAAGACCAAAAAGGAGGTGAGGCAGTTCCTGGGGCTGGCGGGGTATTACAGGAGGTTTGTTCCTGACTATTCGGAGCTCACCAGCCCGCTGACTGACCTCACTAAAAAGGAGGTCCCAGATACGGTCCCGTGGACGGAGCGGTGCCAGCAGGTTTTCACCCAGGTAAAGGCTGCTCTGTGTGGCGGGCCGCTATTACACTCTCCTGACTTTTCTCTCCCCTTCTTGCTGCAGACGGACGCGTCGGACCGGGGGCTGGGAGCTGTCCTGACCCAGGAGATAGGGGGTGAGGAGCGCCCGGTGCTGTACATCAGTCGGAAGCTCTCTAAGAGAGAGACGATGTACAGCACCATTGAGAAGGAGTGTTTGGCGATCCGGTGGGCGGTCCTCACCCTCCGCTATTATCTCCTGGGACGGGAATTCACCCTCTGTTCGGACCACGCCCCCTTGCAGTGGCTCCACCGCATGAAGGATACCAACGCGCGGATCACCCGTTGGTATCTGGCATTACAGCCCTTCAAATTCAAGGTGATCCACAGGCCGGGGACGCAGATGACTGTAGCCGACTTCCTCTCCAGGAATGGGGGGGGGGGGGCTGCAGGCCGGAGGGCTTCCCGGCCTGAGTCGGGCGGTGGGGGTATGTGGCGAGGGGGGCGTGGTTCAAGTGCAAAATGAGGATCACCTGTGTCTGATTGCAGTATTTGGCATGGAGACCGGATAAAAGCCGCCGTGGAACGGCAGTTCAGAGAGAGAGACGGAGTGAAGACTCGGGCGCACGAGCTGTCAGAGAGAAACAGTCGGAACGAATACAGAGAGTGATCGCGGAGACGAACGAGAGAGTTGATGTTTCCGGGTGACGCAGAGTGCGCACCTGTGTGAGTTTATCTGTCTTAAATAAAAATACCTGAGTCTTCACGAGCCAACCCTGTCCGCTTCCTTCCTTCCTACGAACGTTGTTACATAACTTTAATGCATTATATCTTTATTGGAAAGTATTTGTCTCCTCCTCTCTGCTGCCATCTTGTTACTCCTAACTAGGTTAGGATACCTCTTATCAGAGGTGGAAAGTAACGAATTACATTTACTCGCGTTACTGTAATTGAGTAGCTTTTTTGTGTACTTGTACTTTTTTAAGTAATTTTTTTAATCTGTAATTTTACTTTTACTTAAGTATATTTTGTGGGAAGTATTGTACTTCGCTACATTTTAAAACACATTCGTTACTGAGTAAAAAAAAATCGCTCCGTGGAAAAACTGCAGCAAATAATGGGCAGAAGAAGAAACTGGCGCTAAAAATAACAAGAACGATGCAGACGGACAAGACAGGCGTTTTAAGGGGCCGCTCACATATCGCGTCTTTTGCGCGCTTAAGTTCGTTATTTCAAATGTAGACGCGCGGTATGCGCGCTCATAATGGAAGCGACGCGCTCGTTTTTTCCAGGCGTGTCCGCGCCGCATCGAGATAAAAACATCTCAACTTTTCAGAATGCCGCAAGCGCACCGCAGGTCATGTGACGAAATGTCCTTCTTGTAACGGAGAGCGCAGCTGATGGTTGCTTAGCAACGACAAACGCCTCCGGAGCGCAACCGCCCGAGCGCTTTGGAAAAAAGGAGAAAGCAGCGCGCCTAGCGTTTTCCATGCGTTTTTAGGCGCGATATGTGAACGGCCCCTAATGGTGCAGACCCAGCTGAAACCAAACCCCGTCATATTCTGCTGAAGTTGAATTCGAAGGAAATGAAGTGAACCCCTGGCCATATATTCATGCTCTATTATGCAGTGTAAGCTGTGTTTGCCTCGGGAGACCGAACTAGCAGCTTATAACATCTCGACATCACCCTTCGCAAACATGTAGAGGTAACGTAAATACTTACATCATTGCATTGGTGGTTAAAACGAAGCTTTTAGCAAAAGGTTTTGCACAAATGAGCCAAAAAGACAGTGGTGCAGGGTGTGCAATATCATCTGAGATAATATAATAATTGTTGTTTTAACGGGAGTGCTTTCTTTCACTGCGTGATTCAGTCTGTTAAAATGCGTTTAGAATGATCACAAAATTGAAGATATAGAAGCAGAAAATTTATATAATTTAATATAGTAAGTCAACATCACACGAAGAATGCCGTTTTTCTCAAAAAATCACCATGATTACATAGGCCTGTAGTTTTTCTTTTTACAACAGTTCAAAAAACAAGAAGTTAATTAAGAGACTTTAGACACCATATTGCCTGTTTTTGCTCTATTTCGACAACAAAAATAATTCCAAACACAGTTTTGCGTCTCTGACTCTGAGCAATGACGGCGTTTTGTTCCTGAATGAATTAACCGTTTAAATGATTCTGTTCAATCACAATGAATCTCTTATCAGTGACTTGCTGACACCTACTGGTGGTTCTAATTTAACATTTAAAGTATCTTTTGATTATTTTTTTTATTTTATTTCTAATGACTATTTAACATTTGTGACCCTGGACCACAAAACCAGTCTTAAGTCGCTGGAGTATATTTGTAGCAATAGCCAACAATACATTGTATGGGTTAAAATTATACATTTTTCTTTTATGCCAAAAATCATTAGCATATTCAGTAAAGATCATGTTCCATTAATATATTCTGTAAATATCCTACTGTAAATATATCAAAACTAAGAGCTTAATTTGAACAACTTTAAAGGAGATTTTCTCAATATTTTGATTTTTTTGCACCCTCAGATTCCAGATTTACAAATATTGTCCGATCATAACAAACCATACATCAATGGAAATATGATTTATTCAGCTTTCAGATGATGTATAAATCGCAATTTAGGAAAATGGACCCTTATGGTTTTCTGGTTCAGGGTCACATTTTATGTCTTATTTATCAAAACATTATTTCTGCATTTGTAACTGCAGGCTAAATGCATTCATGTCAGTGTAAATACATCTACGCCACTTCAGATGAAGCTTCTGCGTTTCCTCTGCATTGCACAGATTAATTTTGTTGATACTGATTTAATTTGCCTGGTAACAGCCTAAATGTGTTATAATTCTAAATAACTGATTCCTTTAATTAAAAACACCTAGTTTGAGATTTATAGGCCCATATCCCAGGTGTGTCAAACTCTGGAGGGTGTTACTGGAGGGCCACAGCCCTAAAGAGTTTAGTTCCAACCCTGCTCCAACACACACACCATGTAGTTTTCAAATAAGCCTAAATGATTAGTTTAGCTGTATCAGATGTGTTTAATTAGGGTAATATCTACACTGTGTAGGGCTGTGGTCCTCCAGGTACTGAGTTTGACACCTTTGGTCGATCCCATTTTTTCCTCCCTCTCATTGTTAAAATGTAACTAAGTACTTTTTACTCAGAGTAAATTTTAAATGAGCTACTTTTTACTTTTACTTGAGTATATTTTTAGACTGGTACTTTTACTTGTACTTAAGTAAAATTTCAGTAATGTAATGGTACTTTTACTTGAGTAGAATATTTTTGTACTCTTTCCACCTCTGCCTCTTATTAATAACTCATTCTTAAGTCTAGGAAAAACATAAAAATTACGTTGTTCTTACAGTTTTGATACACTTAAGACTTAAGTTTTACTCTGATAAACTTTTTACAAACCGCCTCAGTCACATGTGAGCAAGATGTGGTGCCACATTTACCTGCAGTCTGAACGTATCCTAACTATCAATTTTTATTATTTTTATTTACTCTGGAAGAATTATATTACCCTAAATAATTGCTCTTACCCTATATTCAGTGAGATCAATTTCCAAGAGAAATTGCCCTGTCGGATAAAAGTAAGGGCAGTGGCTATTTTCACTAAGTGTAAATACCAATTAGATGCTATATACACTAAGTGAAAATAGTATATAACATGTACATATAAAACATTTCTGCTATTTAAACAACTTATTGCAAATATTGGCAATTCTCTGCACCTCAGTATTGCAGTACATTACAAAACAGTATGTAATGATAACATATTGAGTGTAAATTCAATTTAATTCAAATTATTAAATGGATGCCACCTTATTGGGACAATATAATGGTATAAAATTGGTCAAAAGTCTTTTAAGCGGCCCCAGAAAACATTTGGTGGAGCTTTTTCTGCTAAATGATTATCTACAATTTACTAATTTCAAGTGTTGCTTTACTAATTTTCAAGAATAATAATTCTTTAATAATTATGAAGTAAAATGTAATGAACAAGAGTTTTCATCTCAACATAACTTTCTTTTTTTAACTTTTTTTTATGATCAGTGATATTTTTTTTTATTTCCACACCAGGTATGTGTGTGTGTGTGTAGCTAATTAATTTGTAATATAGTTTTATACCACTACTTCCTTTTTTTATGAAATACAGCAAGAAAGTGTCAGACACTCAGTGCGTGAAGTAAAAAAAAACTGGTTAGAGCCAGCTGACGGTTTAAAAAAGAAAAAATCAATCTCCCGACAGGCAGAGACGCGAGTCGCATTCTACCAAGCACCACGTCTGAACAAACCCCACATTTACCAAAACTCTACTGGTTAATAAGTAAGTACTACAAACCAAAGTAAAAAACAAACCTGAAGCTGAAGAAACCCTAAACGTTAACGGAAAAAACCCGCGAACCTGAGTGACTGAGGGAGAGACAGAGAGAGAGCGCGCTGTTCTCTTCTGTGTTCTGTGTGTGAGTGAGCAGAGCGGGACACAGCAACACAATAAGGGGCCGCTCACATATCGCATCTTTTGTGCGCTCAAGTTCGTTATTTCAAATGTAGACGCGCAGTATGCGCGCTCATAATGGAAGCGACGCGCTCGTTTTTTCCAGGCGCGTCTGCGCCGCATCGAGATAAAAACATCTCAACTTTTCAGAATGCCGCAAGCTCACCACGGGTCATGTGATGAAATGTCCTTCTTGTAACGGAGAGCGCAGCTGATGGTTGCTTAGCAACGACAAATGCCTCCGGAGCGCAACCGCCCGAACGCTTTGGAAAAAAGGAGAAAGCAGCGCGCCTAGCGTTTTCCACGCGTTTTTAGGCGCGATATGTGAACGGGCCCTAAATCTGTATGTGTGTAGGGGAGGGGCGCTGTGACTAGCCTATCACAGAACGCAGACACAGTCAGCTACCCAATGAGAATGTGTATTCAATCCGAGCACAGATATTGACTCGTATTACTCGTATGATACTCGTACTCGGCAAAAGTGCTTTATCCGTACCGGATACTCGTTTCAGCCGAGTATCCGGCTCAACTCTAATATCGATACTTCAAATGTCAAAAATTTGTTTGGAAACACTTTTTGTTGAGAAAAGGGGCTTTAACACAAAGAAATGTGATGTCACATGAAAGAATTAACCTGTAGGCAGCGTCTGTGTTTTTTTTCTTGTTGTATTATTTATTATGAATGGATTGAAGTATACGACCTGCGGGTATGCATTATTGGTTAAGAAGGTGCCAGACCTTTTATGACATTAAAAGCAAAGTAAGAGTAAAATCTTAAACTCTATTCTTAAACTATTAATTAAAAAAAGATGCATCTGACTAAATCTGCAACCACTACTTGACCTAGGTGAAAAGTAAATAAAATACATTAAAGTGGACTTCCCTGACTTCCTGTTTATACTACAGACAAGAAAAGTAATAATTGGAAACGAAAAGGCACCCAATCCCTACTGCGGTGGTGATGGAACTCCGTAATATTTACACTATTTATAGTGAAATCAAAGGGCAAAACACTTTCAAATAAATGAAAACAGATTAGGTCAAATCAAAAGATTGACTAAAAAGATGATAAATGAATCACTCCACACAAGAATGTAACAATTTGCAAACCTTTTCTACTACAGAGATTCACCATCTCAACTACGCCACATCAACACTCAAGTTTCTGTGGAGCAATATAAAGGACACCAGTCTTCAGATGAGAAATCAGCAGGTGCTCTTATGTATAATCAGTGAGGAGGTGATAATTCAAAGACAGAAACTCATACAGGTTTGGGACAACTTGAGGGTGAGTAGAGTACATGATGACAACAATTGTTTTGGCAAGCTGTAAAACTTCAGTTTCCTTTCTGCACTGTAAAGAATTTCTGTGATTTCACAGCATATAACTGTAATATTTCACAGTAAATTACAAACCTTACAAACCCGATTCCAAAAAAGTTGGGACACTGTACAAATTGTGAATAAAAAAGGAATGCAATAATTTACAAATCTCATAAACGTATATTTTATTCACAATAGAATATAGATAACATATCAAATGTTGAAAGTGAGACATTTTGAAATGTCATGCCAAATATTGGCTCATTTTGGATTTCATGAGAGCTACACATTCCAAAAAAGTTGGGACAGGTAGCAATAACAGGCCGGAAAAGTTAAATGTACATATAAGGAACAGCTGGAGGACCAATTTGCAACTTATTAGGTCAATTGGCAACATGATTGGGTATAAAAAGAGCCTCTCAGAGTAGCAGTGTCTCTCAGAAGTCAAGATGGGAAGAGGATCACCAATTCCCCCAATGCTGCGGCAAAAAATAGTGGAGCAATATCAGAAAGGAGTTTCTCAGAGAAAAATTGCAAAGAGTTTGAAGTTATCATCATCTACAGTGCATAATATCATCCAAAGATTCAGAGAATCTGGAACAATCTCTGTGCGTAAGGGTCAAGGCCGGAAAACCATACTGGATGCCCGTGATCTTCGGGCCCTTAGACGGCACTGCATCACATACAGGAATGCTACTGTAATGGAAATCACAACATGGGCTCAGGAATACTTCCAGAAAACATTGTCGGTGAACACAATCCACCGTGCCATTCGCCGTTGCCGGCTAAAACTCTATAGGTCAAAAAATAAGCCATATCTAAACATGATCCAGAAGCGCAGGCGTTTTCTCTGGGCCAAGGCTTATTTAAAATGGACTGTGGCAAAGTGGAAAACTGTTCTGTGGTCAGACGAATCAAAATTTGAAGTTCTTTTTGGAAAACTGGGACGCCATGTCATCCATGCTAAAGAGGACAAGGAAAACCCAAGTTGTTATCAGCGCTCAGTTTAGAAGCCTGCATCTCTGATGGTATGGGGTTGCATGAGTGCGTGTGGCATGGGCAGCTTACACATCTGGAAAGGCACCATCAATGCTGAAAGGTATATCCAAGTTCTAGAACAACATATGCTCCCATCCAGACGTCGTCTCTTTCAGGGAAGACCTTGCATTTTCCAACATGACAATGCCAGACCACATACTGCATCAATTACAACATCATGGCTGCGTAGAAGAAGGATCCGGGTACTAAAATATCCAGCCTGCAGTCCAGATCTTTCACCCATAGAAAACATTTGGCGCATCATAAAGAGGAAGATGCGACAAAGAAGACCTAAGACAGTTGAGCAACTAGAAGCCTGTATTAGACAAGAATGGGACAACATTCCTATTCCTAAACTTGAGCAACTTGTCTCCTCAGTCCCCAGACATTTGCAGACTGTTATAAAAAGAAGAGGGGATGCCACACAGTGGTAAACATGGCCTTGTCCCAACTTTTTTGAGATGTCTTGATGCCATGAAATTTAAAATCAACTTATTTTTCCCTTAAAATTATACATTTTCTCAGTGTAAACATTTGATATGTCATCTGTGTTGTATTCTGAATAAAATATTGAAATTTGAAACTTCCACATCATTGCATTCTGTTTTTATTCACAATTTGTACAGTGTCCCAACTTTTTTGGAATCGGGTTTGTACTATCTTTTAGCTCTCACATTACTCAACTGAAGAAAAAATAATAAATTAAGCTTGGGTTTCATTTTAGGAACAAGTTTTGTTTTCATTCAATGTATAAAATCATGACAGCATTCCTGGGCGTGTACTGAGAGACTGTGCAGTGGAACTCACTGATGTCTTCACAGACATCTTCAACATCTCACTAAGTCAGGCTGTTGTCCCCACATGCTTCAAAGCTACCACCATCATTCCAGTCCCGAAGAAGTCATCTCCATCCTGCTTCAATGACTACCGTCCAGTAGCACTCACTCCTATTCCAATGATGTGCTTTGAACGGCTAGTCATGCAACACATCAAGTCTGTCCTCCCACCCTCCCTGGACCCCTTCCAGTTTGCATATAGGTCCAACCGCTCGACCGATGATGCCATCGCCACTGCCCTCCACCCAGCCCTCACACATCTGGACAAAAAAGACTCATATGTCAGGATGCTGTTCATAGACTTCAGTTCAGCATTCAACACAATCATCCCTCAGCAGCTCACTCACAAATTGGCCCAGCTGGGGCTCAACACCTCTCTGTGCAACTGGTTGTTGGACTTTCTGACCGGAAGACCTCAGGCAGTACGGGTCGGCATTAACACATCCAGCACCATCACACTGAACACAGGGGCCCCCCAAGGATGTGTGCTGAGCCCCCTCCTCTTCACTCTGCTGACCCACGACTGCACACCGTCACATAACTCTAACCTTTTCATCAAGTTTGCGGATGACACGACTGTGGTGGGTCTCATTAGCAACCGAGATGAGACAAACTACAGGAGCGAGGTGAGCCACCTGGCTGGGTGGTGCAGGGTCAACAATCTCTCTCTGAATGTGGCGAAGACGAAGGAGATTGTTGTTGATTTCAGGAGAGTGCACACTCAGCATGCTCCTCTGACCATCAACGGTGCGACTGTGGAGAGAGCGAGCAGCACCAAGTTCCTGGGTGTGCACATCACAGAGGACCTCTCCTGGACTAACAACACTGCAGCACTGGCCAAGAAAGCACAGCAACGTCTCTACTTCCTCCGCAAACTCAGAAGAGCCAGAGCCCCGACCCCCATCATGTGCACTTTCTACAGAGGCACCATCGAGAGCATCCTGACTAGCTGCATCACTGTGTGGTATGGCGCCTGCAACACGTCCTGCCGCAAGTCCCTTCAACGGATAGTGAGAGCAGCTGAGAAGATCGTTGGTGTCTCTCTCCCCTCCCTCCAGGACATCTACAGCACCCGTCTCACCCGCAAAGCCCTCAGCATTGCAGGTGATCCCACCCACCCGACACACAGCTTCTTCAGTCTGCTGCCATCAGGGAGGAGACTGCGGAGTCTCCAGGCGAGGACCTAACCAGCTTCATCCATCAGGCTGTCAGGAAGCTGAACTCCCTCCCGTCCTTGCCCCCCCTCCCCTCCTTTACCCCACGCAACACTGATCTCTGACACTACGACCCCCCCCCAATGTCCACACCCCCAGGTCCTCCCCCCCTTACAACTGTGACCCGCACCAGTCACTTTATGCAGCACTGGAATGATCTCTACCTCATCCAGCATTGTCTGTAATTTACCTCTTCTGACAGTCTGATAAAAGACTGTTCTTTTTCTTGCACTACTCACATCTGCACAGTTTTGTTTTATTTAACTGGTTTGCACTCTATCTGCCATGTGCCTTATGCCACTTTATCTATCTCTTTTTATTGTTTATTTTTTATTGTTTCTACAATGTCTTCATTGTATATCTGTATAGTTTGTATGTACATATGGTTAAACTGTATTTATCTGTATTTGAATGTCTACTGTCAGTGTTTAATGTTAACTGTATGCACCAAGGGTCTGAGAGAAAAGCAATTTCAATGCTCTGTATGTATGTACTGTACATGTGGAAGAATTGACAATAAAGCTAGACTTGACTTGACTTGACTAAAACAAATTGGTTACTACTACTTTTCTACTTGACTATGGTGATGTAGTGTATCAGTTCGCACCATCATATCTTCTTTCCTATTTAGATACCATTTATCATGGTGCTTTAAGGTTTATTTCAGATTGTAAGCACTGTATATTGTATAACAGAGTAGATTTGTCTTCTTTGCTTATCAGAAGAAAAATGCACTGGTATTTAATTATTTATAAAGCCATTTTGCGGATGTTGCCTTCATATCTCTGCTGTCTTATAAAACAGAAAATTGTTGAGAAATACTTCCTTCGCTCACAAAATTGTTATACTCTCTGTTCCTCTTGTTAGATCTGAATTAGGTAAACAGGTCTTTATGTACGCAGCTCCATCTGACTGGAATCTTCTGCAATCGAAATTACAAGATTTGCTGTCTTTGGATCATTTTAAAACAGTTATTCGGCAAATGGAAATTGATTCAATGATATGTAACTGTTTTTAAGTGTCTCTATTCTGTTTGTGTTGTAATGTTTTGTAATAAAACCGATGTATTGCTGCCCATTTTGGCCAGAACACTCCTGCGAAAGAGATTTTTAATCTCAGAGTCTCTTCTGGTTAAATAAAAAATTGACACCAACAATCCAGTAAATGTTTCACCATAGTCTATTGAAAATCATACATTTTTCATTGTGTGTGTGTGTGTGTGTGTCTGGCAGCTCATTAACTCATATGAAGCCTGATGTGGGATCGTTGATTTTCTCTGCATCTCTCGTGGCACTGTACAGTTCATCTCCATGGATTAGAACAGCATTCGGGTCACTTCTCGTCCACTGCAACACACTTTTCATCTTAAACATCAAAATTGTTTGGTGGATGTGAGTTTCTCATAAAAACTATATAAATAAGGACCTCAACAAATGTGTCGTACTTCATGAATCATGGCGTGTCCTTTCATTGATGAGGTGGTGGATGAGGGAGGTCTCATAATACGTAGAGCATTCCAAAGACAGCGTATTTTCAGGGACAGGTCAGACCCTTTGGCTTTTCCCGACAGCTACCTGTATGAGCGCTACAGGTTCTCGAGAGAAGGGATTGTATATATTTGTAGATTACTGAGGCCATATATTACACATAACTCACGCCGCAATAAAGCGCTCACTGTATCACAGACTGTATGTATAGCGCTTCGCTTTTTTGCGAGTGGAACATTTCTTTACACCGTTGGAGATGCAGAGAATATCAGCAAATCATCAGTTTGCCGCTCTGTGCGAGTGAGAAAAATAAAACTAACTTCTTAGAGTTCACCTTCTTAGAGGTGAACACACTTCCACCAGCACACAGAGAGCATGTGTTGCATATTCTTAGAAAAGCTGTAAAGTTTGGAAAAACACTAATCTAAATTCATAATCTAAAATATGTGTTTTGTTAAATCTTCTCATTTGAATAAATATTACATGAAATTCCTTAAGAAAAAAAGTGATCAAATTAAACTCAGTGTTGTCAATGCAAATAAAAACCATAAGAAACCTGCGATATGTATCCAAGAAAAAAATAACAATTAAACGTCAAAACACACATTTAAAAATGTAAACATTTTTTTAAAAACCCAGTCAAATGCTTACCAAGTATATAAATATTCATAAAGCAAAAACTGGGCATCATATACTACACTATTAAACATGAGACAATAAAACACTTTAAATTATTTCCAATTACAATAAAGTCAAGCAAAAACATATGCATTGTCACTATGACATGTGAGAAAATAAATCAATATGCATTATAAAACTGTTGAACATACTAAACATATTGCAACTCCTGCAACTGCATAGATCCTTCAAAGTCTGAACCTAAAAAAAAATCATAATCTGTGAACATCACACACTACACAATTTGTTTTAATTATATGTAGACTCAAATCTCCAGACTACCTTTGACCTCTCAACAAGTGACAATTTCTACAAACTGTAATTCAAGAAAACTTTTTTTTTTGTATATTACAGCCTTACAATATAAATAAACGGTCATCCGTAAAAAAAAAAAAAAAATTATGCTAGCTTCTGTATTAATCTCCATAAATGAAATATTTTACTGGTTTCTTATAAGATTATTCAACATGTTACTTATCTGAATATACAGTACTCCAGATACTGCAATATATTTGATTGACAGTTTTTTTTATGACACTATGCAAATACTATAATTGATTCAATTGAATGCCTTGCTGTTTGATTTTAGTGTTCTGTTTTTTTTTAATTTACTTTATTTTCAATTATTCTTTAAAAACATTGTTTAAAATAAACATTTTTTTTTTTTAAATAAAACGTGAATTGATGAGTAATAATTGAAAACAGAAGAGTGCTTAAAACATACAACAATGTACTCATTTACCACAGCCAAACTTTTTGGATTTAATAATTTACAACTTAAAAGATTTAGTTTACCCAAAAAGGAAATTTTTGTCATTAATTATTCACCCTCATGTTCTTCCAAACCACGATTCATCTTTGGAACACAAATTGAAATATTTCTGTTAGAATCTATTGATCACACACATACATTGTTTTCATTCAAATTAAAGCACAGCATAAAACAAACACTCTTGAAAAAGAACACCAAACACCATTTATGTTCAGTGTATATTGTCTAAAATGTCACCAGGGTAACACAGATTAAACAAATTGTTAAAAAAGCAATTTTCCCCAATTTTTGCACACAAAAAGTATTATCGTACTTTTGTAAAATTACGGTTTAACCACTAACATCACATTAATTATTTTACCAATCTCCTATGTTTCTGTACCTTGAAAATGTAGGCATCCATGCTATCTATGGAAGCTCAAAATCTTATCATATTATATAAAAAATATGTGAATTGTGTTTAAATATGTATAGAAGTCTTATAGATTTGGAAAAACAAGAGAGTGAGTAATTAATGAGAACATTTTTAAGTGAACTATCCCTGTAATTGAAATGCTACTCTCATTTTAAAATTAAATATTGTGCAAGACATTCATATTTTAGCATAATTTATTGTACTGAAACCAATGTTATGAACTAGAAATGTCTCAATGTAGACTTTAACTTCAGTAGTTATATTCACCTTACCTTCTATTCAGCCACTAAAAATATATAAACATTACAATAAAACTAATGATTTTAAAGACTTTATATGCTTTACTGTTTATAACGTAGTGAACACCACAAATATGAACCACATGCTGAATGTACTCCATAAATGTTCTTTGACAATGATATTGATTAACAATAATAATAATGTGTACAAACTGATTCCATGCAACTATAAAAAGGTAAACTAACTATACTTATTTTTATTCTATTCTAATTTCTATTAATGTTTCACAACAACTTTAAGTGATTGCAGCATTAAGAAATGCATCTTTATTGTACATAAGTTCAGGTCACTAAAGACCTAAAATGTAACAATTGGTTACAAAAAAAACAAACAAACGTGGATTTATGAGTTACAAATATTTAATTGAAACATACATAATACCCAACTGAATTGTTTTCATTGCGTTAACATTTTATGATTCATTAAACCAACATCAACTGAATGCTCCCAAAGTAGATCTACCATTTTTTTCACTGTAGCATACGTACAATGCTTTATTTTCAAATTTTCAATGTACTTCATTACTACTCACCTATGCCTGCATGTTCTATGCCCACACTGTCCACTGCAACCAATTCTGCATCAGGCCCCTCCATCTGTTCTGCATCTGGATGTCTGGCTTGCACCGAGGCTCTTTCAAGTACTTTCTCCATACAGATCACAACATCACGCTGCAGTGACATCTTGAACACCATGTTCGTCAAGTGCTCTTCAAAATATTGTGCTTAATTTAAAAGATCAGAAAGGTTTTCCCTCTGTACGTACCTGTATAAAGCACAAATACATATAAAATTAACCAATTTTAAATTTAGCACAAAATACAAAACATTATTCATAGCTCAATTAACAAAACAAGTCATAAAATATTATAATCTTATATACCATGATTTAAGCTATTTATTTATAAATGTATCAATTAAATCCCAAATTACAACATATCTTACAGCTTTAATGATATCGTGAACACGTAATTACTGTATCGTTATTATTATACATTGTTTATTATATTTTACCTATCAATTGATAAAAAAAATTAATCAGAATTTTTTTTCTGAAATTAATTATAGTTAATCCCACCTAACATTTAAAGTTTTTAAATCTACTTTTATATTGCAAAAATTTCACATTCAATCTTCAAATAAATGTACAAACAAAGACAGTTTATCTTTAAAATATTTTTTAATGGCATCTTTAAGACTGAATGCCAGTATCACTGGTGGCAATAATTTTCCTTAAAAAATAAAAATAATTCCCTATAATATTTAACCATTAACTACAGCCATTCAAAATTACATTATAATTCAGAGCTATCAATTTAACTTTATTATAGTTTAAAAATAACTTTAGAAATAATATTTTTCTTTTAATACATATTAAAGTTTATAAACTTACTACATGTTAACAACTTGTAGTATAATTACTTTTATACAAATTCTCTAAAACTATTATATTACAATGAAATACTTTTGTACCATGAACAATCTACAAAATTTAGTATTGTGTTGTATGACTGAATAATTTGGAGGAATAAAAAAATGTACTGTTAGATTAAAATGTGATTACAAATTACAATAAATTACAAATAAATGTTAAACATACCTTTTAATAATTGTATTTGGTAATGTCAATTCCCGTTCACCAAAGTCACCAAACAAAGGTCACCAAGGCATTGACTGTAGGTTGATATGCTTGCACATGCTGCAGTCGCTTGCAACAAAAGCAACGATGAAACTGAACTTTTCCCTCAAAATCTTGTTGCCAAGCCTGGCATCGACAACATCGACGTGAAATTGCAACCTCAACTGAAGTAATGTTCCCTTCAAGCACAATGACTTCACCTTCATCAATTGTGAACTTAATTTTTTCATTCAATCCAACGAGAGGGGCCACTTCTTGGATTTCACTTTTGCTGCTTGTCATCAAATACATAGATCCAGCAAACACTCTGGTACTGACTGTAACAATGTTCGTGTGAAGGAAGGAAGAGGATAGGGTCGGCTTACGGAGACACGTGCTTTTATTCCAAACGAATAACAATAAACATACATCTCAATTGTTGTGCTTTGGCGCTTTAAACAGTCTTCACTCTCCTAATCACTCTCACATAGATCTCCCTCTTAGGCGTTTCAGCCGATGTGCACGCACACGTTCTCCTTCCCGTTTCTCTCCCCCGCATGTTCTCCAGACGCTCTCTTTTATCTCTCCATGCTCATCACTGCAATCAGACACAGGTGTTATCACTTTGCTCTTGACCCACTTACTCACCGCTCGTCTCCCAAGCCTCTCTCCCTCTGCAGATCCCGCACCACGCCCCCCACGCCACATACCCCCACCTCAGGACTGAATTGGATTTAAAGGGCTGTAATGACAGATACCAACGGGTGATCCACGCATTGGTATCTTTCATGCGGTGGAGCCACTGCAGGGGCGCGTGGACCGAACAGAGAGTGAATTCTCGTCCCAGGAGATAATAGGGGAGGGTGAGAACGGCCCACTGGATTGCCAAGCACTCCTTTTCAATGGTGCTATACATCGTCTCTCTCCTAGAGAGCTTCCAACTGATGTACAGCACCGGCCGCTCCTCTCCCTCTATCTCCTTGGACAAGACGGCTCCAAGCCCCCTGTCCGACGCGTCCATCTGCAGCAAAAAAGGGAAAGAAAATTTAGGAGAGTGTAATAGCGGTCCGCCACACAGAGCAGCCTTTACCTGGGTGAAAGCCTGCTGACACAGCTCCGTCTACTGGACCGGATTTGGGACTTCCTTTTTAGTGAGGTCAGTCAGCGGGCTGGTGAGGTCCGAATAATTAGGAATAAACCTTCTATAATATCCCACCAGCCCCAGGACCTGCCTCACCGGATTTGACTTTATGGTTCACTTCTGGCCCGAGATTTTCCTCTCCACTCATTGCCGTCGCCAGCATCCCTGATTCCACCTCGTTCCATTTTTTAAGGAGGTTGAGATGGTATATTTGACGCGCCCCGCTCCTGTCTGTTCGAATCACCTCATAATTGAGATCCCCCATTCGCCGTGTGACCTCAAAGGGCCCTTGCCACTTAGTGAGTAATTTAGAGCTAGAAGTTGGGAGCAATACAAGCACTTTATCTCCCGGTGCAAAATCTGGTTCCCCGATTGTACAGCCGGCTCTGTTTGTCCTGGGCCTGTAACAAATTCTCCATTGAGAGCCACCCCAAAGTTTGGAGATTTGTTCTTAAGTCCGGCACATACTGAATTTCATTTTTGCTATCCCTAGGTCCCTCCTCCCAAGCCTCCCTCAGGACATCCAAAACCCCCGGGTTGTCGTATGTAAAGAAGCTCGAAGGAGGAAAACCCTGTGGAGGCTAGCGGGACCTCGCACACAGTGAACAAAAGGGGTTCCAGCCATTTGTCCCGATTTTTGGCATCTTCATGAACGTACTTTCAAATCATGGTTTTCAAAGTACAATTAAATAATTCCACCAGGCCGTCCGTTTGGGGGTGATAGACGCTAGTGCGAATCGATTTAATGGTCAATAATTCGTAAAGCTCGTGTAACGTACCGTATAAATGCCGTGCCTTGATCAGTGAGAATCTCTTTTTCGGGATACCCACTCGCGAGGTTATGCGAAACAGGGCATCCGCCACACTTTTCGCGGAAATGTTGCGGACTGCCACTGCCTCTGGGTATCATGTTGCATAATCCACTAGGACTAATGCAAAGCGATGCCCTCGTGCTGACCGTTCCAATAGCCCGATGAGGTCCACACCGATTCTCTCGAAAGGGACCTGCATGAGAAGAAGAGGGCGCAACGGCGCTTTTGGGGAGGCCGGGGGATTCACTAACTGACATTCACGACAATCCGCGCACTCATTCTCGTGAATGCCCGGCAGAAAGAATCGGGTCATTAGGCGTGTTAATGTTGCTGCCATTCCCAAATGTCCTGCCATGGGATTACAATGAGCCGCCTGGAAAAGCATTTCCCGATGGCTTTAGGTATTAACAATTGAGTTGTAGCTTGTTTTTTTGGAGTGTCTCGGATCACTCGATACAACCTATTCTTTAAAATAGCAAAGTAGGGATAAGAAGTGGTCCGCGCCAGCTGGAGAGACTGTCCGTCGATGGAACAGACCTGTTCAAACGCATTTTTTTGCGTTTCGTCCCGAGACTGCTCACAAGGAAAATCATCACGCTCCGAGAGGATTAACCTCTCGGCAACGCTCGGTTCCCCTGGCTCAAATCTGGTCGGTCTCGGATCAGCCTCCCCCGTCCACACGGCCGCCTCCCCTCACAGAGAACAACACTCCTTCACCTCACTCTCAAATAAGAGTTTCCAAGAACACTTGGAACATATTTAGGCCAAAGTGGGCGAAGATAAAAAATCTTTGTCATTATTTTATCTTTGTTATGAAAAAATAAGAACAAAGATACACATTACAACTACACATAATATACAAACAGTGTTTAATTATCAGGTACAATAGGCATATTTAGTAGGAGCATTCAAGAAATTGAATGAACAATTAATACAAATAAAACACTATAGATTGATTCCTATTGAAGTAACTGTATTGTTTTTTTCAGTCAAGAGTAGCGAGTTATGTTTTTCTCTATGGTTTTGTTGTTTTAACATTAAATAATAAATTCGGTCATCTGTCTGTCGATTCTGTCATAGTGTTTTATATTAATACCATCATTTACTCACTCAAAATTAGTTTTAAACCTGAGTGAGTTTCTTTCTTCTGCTGAACATACATGCTATTTTGAAGAATGTGGAAAACCAAACAGTTGCTGGTCCCCAGTGAGTTCCATAGTATTTTTTTATATCCTACTATCAAGTGGACCAGCAACTGTTTGGTTACCCACATTCTTTGAAATATCTTATTTTGTGTTCACCACAAGAAATAAATTAATACAGGTTTGGGGCAACATGTCAGTGAGTAAATAATGACAGAAATAAAATTGTAGGGTGAACTATCCCTTTAATGACAGTCGGCTGCATGTTTAATACTGTCCCTTTAAGAGCTGCACGCATCTAATATACAGGCACGCTTCGTTTCCACTCACCGGATAATTTCATTTTAAACATAACCAACTGAGTCTATATGTAAACCTTGTGTGTTTTGACAGTATTGGCTCAAAAGATAACTTAGTTGAGTAATCAGGCGCTGTTAGACAGGCTTTTTAGTTCGCGCGTTTCGGGTGCACGGGCTCAGAAAAAGCACACTTTAGACCAGCGTGCGAATGAAAAGCTTAACCTGCTTTAGCTCCCGGTCACGTGGCACATGCTGTGCAGTAATTCTTGAACGTTTAGCAGAGAACTGTAGAGGTCGCACCACAGCAATTATTTGCACTCGCACAAATGCTCCCAAATATATTTTGGAGTCGCACAGATTACATTTCGGGAGCATATGCGACCAAAATGGTCGCGATTTCGAGCCCTACCTCTCCATCATCATCGAATGACACCTCAGAGTCGAAGCCCTTCTCGATACGGGAGCCGACATTACTCTAATATCTACAGAACTTCTCAAGAAAGTCCAAGAAAGAACGAAGAATGACTAACGGAACCCTCAAGCTCCAAAGGTGCGAACTGAACCTCCAAGCATACTCCCATATGGGCCTACAACTAAATCATGTGGCCCCAATTAATCTAACAGTGGGACCCATGGACCTTGTCCATCCAGTATACGTTTCAACACTCAACACGTATCCACTCCTCATTGGGAAAGATCTGCTTAATCACTTCGAACCTCTAATAGACTTCAAGCACCTAAACATTTGGACACAAGTCTGTGAGCCTCTAACCTGCCAGTCATTAGACTCCAATGAGTCGCAGTGTCAAGTCACAGACAACGCCCCTAAGTCACTGAACGATGATGCAGTAGCAAAGCCAGGATCTGGACCAAGCACAAACAGCAAGGACAAGGACCCTCTCCTCTGCTCACTGCAGGAGCCTGAATCAAACGCTGAACCCCTTCAAATCATGACTGCAATAGTTGTCCAAGGCACATTGGTGTCCAACACTGCACTAGCCCTGTGGGCAGATAACTCAGCCATCAGCCAGAAGCTATTCAGAACACTGAAGCAAAGACATCAGAGTCTACCACATGTCGCCAAGCACAGCTGCTTCCCTCTCAGTTCCTGGTCGACAACCATGACCACCTCAAAGATCATCTGTGCTCACATCTGAGTCACTACTTCCTCGTCATTTCAGACCTGCCTCATGACATCTACATTAGAGCGGATATCATGGTCTGGCTCAATGCTTGCATTAATACCGTTAACAATATCATATGGGCTCTCCTGTCACACTAACTGACAACTTCAGTCAAACTCAAGAACCTCCAATCCGGTCAAACCATGCCAGACGCATGCGATATGATCACGGAGCAAGAAGCCACAATACATGCCTACAACAAGAGTGTCAGTGTCATGTCATGCATTCGTTTGTTATTTTTTAGCACCATCTTGTGGCAGTTTGGTGTACCAACAAAGAACATTGATATTGTGAGCTATTTTCTTAGTGGTTGATTTAGACCATGTGACTTTTGAGTTAGAGGTTAACCAGGAAATAATCGCAGTGTTCCAAAATTCTCTATATGCGGTTGTCCAAGAAGTTCTTTACTCTGTTTCCATTGTGTTTTGTGCCTTGGAAAGGCTTTGCCTGTAAGTTTATTACTTTTCTTCAGTGTTTGTAAGAATGTATATGCATGTATAAATGTGAAATTCATAAGTTAAAGTTTAAAGCGAACTACTCTTCGGTGATAACAATACTAAGCAGAGCACGAATATAGCCCTTTGTTATGTGTGTTCAGATAACATTGTAAATAATGTAAATTCGTTCACATTTATTTGTGAACTCTCTGTAACACGACATTTGTAATCTTCATATGTTTCAGTTTTACAAGAAAGAAAAGAATAAGAAATGGAAGAGGAAAGAACCTAACAGTAAAACGTTCAACTTTACTCCTGCGTCTGCCCTTTTCTGAATTCTGACTTGTTAGCTATCTGTCAGTGTTGCGTAGATGGAACACGAATCTAGGACAGAATAGTAAAAGGCAACCTCAAGGCGGGCACTACAGTTTAAAGAAAGCAAGCTTCACCTCTATTATTCCTCACTCATCATCACGTCCTGCACTCCTAGACTGTATCGGCGATACATGATGGCAGTGAAAGCTACGGAGGTTGAGAAAGCTACAGAGCAAAGCCAAGCATTGGAAACAAGATCTATAGCCTCTGCATCGACTAATAGATCGAGAAGCTCATCAGCTAGTATAGCTGCTGCCAAAGCTCGTGCTAAGTTGGAAGCCGCATGGGCCAAGGCTGAATTCCTTAAAAAATAATCTGAAATCTTGATCGAAAAAGCTCAACTGAAAGTGACAGAGGCTCGCATGGAAGCGACCCTAGCAACACTAAAGCAAGAGAGTGAGGTAGCAGCAGCCCTCGCTGAGGCGAAAGTGTTGGAGGCAGCGGCAGAAAGTGAGCTTGGAGAAAGGATTTCCGATGTAAGAGAAATTTCTGATCGCACCCGTGATTACATCATGCGTCAGTCTCAACTGGAGTTATCGCCACCTCTTGGAGATGAACCACATCAATTACCTCTAGAGCCTATTGTCCATGTGTTGGAGTCTGAAACACCACCAAGGCGGCATCGTTTTTTGGCTAGTGATGTCAGAGATTCTTACAATAAGCCTGATACTGAGAACAAGATGCAGAGGCCTCAGAGGTCAGTGCAAACATCTTGCCATAAATTCCAAGTGCCGCCATTCACCTCTTCACCATATAAGACAACACCACAGCCATCATTCAAGAACGAAGCTAATGTGAGTGAGATAGTTAGGTTTTTAGCACGCAGAGAGCTTGTTAATTCAGGTCTTTTCAAGTTTGATGATCGTCCTGAGAATTATTGGGCGTGGAAGTCATCTTTCGTCAACGCGATTCAAGAGTTGCACCTGTCAGCCACTGAACAGTTAGACCTTCTTTCGAAATGGTTGGGAGAACAGTCTTCACATCATGTGCGAAGTATCAGAGCTGTGCATACAAGTAACCCAGACACAGGCTTAAGAAGGACTTGGGAGCGCTTGGAAGATTGTTTTGGTTCTCCAGAGATTATAGAGAAATCTCTTTTTGACAGAATTGACAGCTTTCCTAAGATTGGTAATAGAGATATGAAAATGCTTAGAGAACTTGGTGATCTTCTACAGGAAGTCGTGTCTGCAAAACACGAAGGCTATCTACCTGGACTTCTCTATCTTGACACTGCTCGTGGTGTAGCTCCCATAGTGGATAAGTTACCTCATAGTTTGCAAGAGAAGTGGATGACTCAAGGTTCCCAGTATAAAACTACACATCAAGTCTCTACTTCCTCCATGTCCCAACAAACTTAGAGTCAAAGAGAAGTTTGACGTCAAGCCTCTGCCTGAGATAGCTCTGGCATGTGACACCTTCATCTACAATGACTATGCCATAGGGGATACTATCTTCGAGAGGTCAAAGGATGATAACAAAGTTGGATTGTCTATTGATGACAGATGTTTTCTGGAAATCATGGATAGAGAGATGTTTATGGATGAGAACAATAGTTGGGTCGCACCACTTCCATTCAGGACACCCCGCCAGCGACTCCCTAATAATAGAGACCAGGTATTAACCCGCCTAACTTCTCTATTGCGCACACTGGAAAAGAAGCCTGAGATTAAGTCTCATTTTGTTACCTTCATGCAGAACATCTTTGATTGTGACCATGCTGAAGTAGTCCCTCCTCTTCGAGAAGGTCAAGAATCTTGGTATTTACCTATTTTTGGGGTGTACCACCCGCAGAAGCCCGGTCAGATCCGAGTTGTCTTCGACTCCAGTGCGCAAACACAGGGCGTCTCCTTGAACGATGTTCTTCTCTCTGGTCCAGACTTAAATAATAGTCTCTTAGGTGTCTTACTGCGTTTCAGAAGGGAGCTGATAGCTGTAACTGCGGACATCGAACAGATGTTTCACAGCTTCATTGTGAAAGAGGAAGATAGAGACTTCCTTTGTTTCTTCTGGTTTAAGGATAACGATGTCAGTAAAGAGATCATTGAACACCGCATGAGGGTGCATGTATTCAGAAATAGTCCATCTCCTGCTGTAGCCATTTATGGACTCTGACGTGCAGCAGCACATGGTGAAAAATAGGACGGTTCAGATGCCAAACACTTTGTAGAGAGAGAGTTCTACGTCGATGATGGACTTCTGTCGACTCCCACAGCTGCAAGGGCCATCGACCTGTTGACACGAACTAAGGAGATGCTAGCCACTTCGAATTTGAGACTGCACAAGTTCGCCTCTAATAGTAAGGAAGTAATGAACGCATTCCCGGTTCAAGATCATGCAAAAGGGTTCAAAGATCTCAACTTGGATGTAATTTACTCAGGTCCACATTCTAATGCTTTTTTTAAGACTAGTGCTTGAATATTGTGAAATAAAGCTTTTGTATTTTGGTATCCACATCTCCGGCCTCTGTTCTTGAAACCACATTCCTGTGCCCTTTGTAGGTGATCAATTTATAGTTTTCCCTGGTATACAGGGTGGCGTAGTCAGCTAAATGTAAAGTTTCTCTTTCCGATTTGCCTCCGCTACATTCTGGCGTGTCAGATCCGTTCTTGAGCACACGGCCTGGTATACCAGGCCGTGTGCTCAAAGCATGCGCTTTCCAGCTAGCCGGGGTTTTTACAGATATTTTCAATCTGTCCCTCTCTCTGTCTGTGGTTCCCGCATGCTTCAAAAAATCCACCATTGTGCCCATACCGAAGAAAAATAAAATCACATGCTTGAATGACTGGAGGCCCGTTGCTCTGACCCCCATCTTCAGCAAGTGTTTTGAGAAGCTCGTCAGAGAACACATCTGCTCTGTGCTGCCTGCTTCACTGGACCCACTACAATTTGCATACCGCAGTAACCGTTCCACAGACGATGCTATTGCCTTCACCCTGCACACTGCTCTCTCCCACCTGGAAAATAAGAACACCTATGTGAGGATGCTGTTTGTGGATTATAGTTCGGCATTTAACACCATAGTGCCTGCCACACTGGTTGCGAAGCTCCAGACTCTAGGACTGAACAGATCTCTGTGCAGCTGGATCCTGGACTTCCTGACAGGCAGAAGTCAGGTGGTCAGAATGGGCAACAACACATCATCTCCCCTGACCCTCAACACTGGTGCACCGCAGGGCTGCCCACTCCTGTACTCCCTGTACACACACGACTGTACAGCTACACACAGCTCCAATGTCATCGTCAAATTTGCTGATGACACAACGGTGATAGGCCTGATCACCGACAACGATGAGACGGCCTGCAGAGAGGAGGTGAGTACCCTGACTAAATGGTGTCAGGAGAACCACCTCTCACTCAACATCGACAAGACCAAGGAGCTGGTGGTGGATTACAGGAGACAGAGCAGAGAACACACACCCATCACCATCGACAAGACACCTGTGGAGCGGGTGAGCAGCTTTAAGTTCCTCGGCGTTCACATCACCGAGGATTTCACATGGTCTGCTCACACAGATGCAGTGCTGAAGAAGGCACATCAGCGTCTCTTCTTCCTGAGACGGCTGAGGAAGTTTGGAATGAGCCCCAGAATCCTCAGATCCTTCTACACCTGCACTGTGGAGAGCATCCTGACCGGCTGTATCACCGCCTGGTTTGGAAACAGCACCGCTGGCAACCGCAGGGCTCTGCAAAGGGTCGTGCGAACTGCCCGCCACATTGTTGGAGGTGAGCTTCCCTCCCTCCAGGATATCTACACCAGGCGGTGTACAAGGAAAGCCCGGAGGATTATCAAAGACTCCAGCCACCCGTCCCACAGTCTGCTCTATCTGTTGCCCTCAGGGCGACGTTTCCGTAGCATCCGATCCCGCACTAGCCGACTGAGGGACAGCTTTTTCCCTCAGGCTATCAGGCTAATGAACAGTCAGAAATTACCCACCCTACAACACACTCCCACTCACACAACATGCCATGCACTGCACTTTAACACAGTTCTACCGGACTACCCGCACACACTGCACTAACACATCTGCTATCACTGGACACCATACAAAAACCACATCCACGACACTGCATATGCATAATCTGTTGCACCTTTGCACAACCATCTGCTGCTCAACCAATCTGCTGTTAATTTATAATCTGTTGCACCTTCACATTATTACTATGTATAGACTACATAATGTATAGATAGTGTACATAATGTAGATGTGTACATACGGTGTATAATGTGTAGTTGATAACTAAGTATGTCTTTATAGTACACTATGTGTACTGAGTAAATGTATGTGTATTTTGCACATTGTCTTCTGTACAGTCTGTAAATATGTACTGTCCATATGTAAAAAAATTTTTTTTTTTTGCACTGTCTGGAGCACGCATGTAAGAATTTCACTCACCAAGGCACTTGTGCTGTGGTGATGTGACAATAAAAGTGATTTGATTTGATTTGATTTGATCCTACTCCTATCCAACGTAGTCTCGGACTTAGCTGGGATGTGAAGAGAGACACATTCACCTTTCAGGTAACAGATATCAAGAAACCTTTTACTCGCAGAGGGATACTTGCTACTGTGAACAGTCTCTTTGACCCTCTTGGGTTCGTTGCCCCTATCATTATCGGAAGGAAAATTCCTGTTAAGAGAACTCTCAAGTGAAGCTCTTGATTGGGACTCTCCTCTCCCTGAAGATAAAGAAGAAGCATGGGAGGCATGGAGGAAATCTTTACAAGGCCTCAAAAAGCTGGATATTCCAAGACCATATGTCGATAGTACCCTCTCTACAGCCCTGAGAAAGGAACTACATGTTTTCTCAGATGCTTCTGTCAGAGCGATAGCAGCAGTGGCATATCTTCATGTCATCAGCGAAGAAGGTGCATGTCACACTGGGTTCGTCCTAGGGAAGGCGAAGTTAGCTCCACAAGCTGCTCATACGATTCCCAGATTGGAATTGGGAGCTGCGGTTTTAGCTGCAGAGTTAGCAGAGACAATCATGGATGAGCTGGACTTCTCTCTAGATGCTGTGGAGTTTTACACGGATAGCAGAGTTGTCCTGGGATATATCAATAACCAGACGAGACGTTTTTATGTATACGTTGCCAACAGAGTGCAGCGTATCAGGAAGGTGTCAAGCCCAACACAGTGGCATTATATCTCTACGAAGCATAACCCTGCAGACCACGCCACTCGTTCTGTACCAGCAGATCTGTTGAGCACCACCACTTGGCTTACAGGACCTGCTTTCCTGTTACAAGCAAAGCAAAGTTCATCATCGGAGGAAGAGAGGTTTGATCTCATCGAGCCAGACTCAGACACAGAGGTTTGTTCTCTTGTAACCACTCTATCCACTGATGGTTCTTCCCTCAGATGTCAACGCTTTGAACGATTCTCTTCTTGGAGGTCTCTAATTAGAGCCATAGCTTCCATCATACACATCGTCCAGGCTTACAAGGCGAATGATCATCACAATACCTGTAGATCATGGCATCACTGCTCAAAGCCTCGCTCAGTGGAAGAATTGTTACAAGCAGAAACAGCCATAATAAAGAGTGTACAGAGAGAAGCCTACAAAGAAGAGCTTAAACGCATTGTCGAGAGAAACGACATTCCATGGAACAGTCCTCTGAGAAAGCTGAGCCCTTACCTGGACAATGGAGGGCTTCTCAGGATAGGAGGGCGGCTTAAGAATGCAACACTGGATCTTAATGAGAAGTTTCCTTTGATTATTCCAGGTCGGAGTCATGTTGCAAAATTACTTGTGGAGCATTACCATGATCGAGTCAAACATCAGGGTCGTGTGTTAACTGAATCCGCTATCCGCAACGCAGGGTATTGGATTGTGGGTGTCAGGAAGCTTATCAACAGCATCCTACACAAGTGTGTCATATGCAACAAGCTTCGTGGGAAGGTAACGGAGCAGAAGATGGCTGATCTACCCATCGATCACCTAAGCACTGAACCACCATTCACGTACGTTGGTCTTGATGTTTTTGGACCGTGGACAGTTGTTGCAAGGCGCACGCGAGGAGGACAAGCTCAAAGCAAAAGATGGACTGTTCTTTTCACTTGTATGACCATTCGTGCGGTACACATCGAACTGATTGACTGCATGGATTCGTCCACCTTTATAAACGCCTTGAGAAGGTTTTTTGCTTTGCGAGGACCTGCAAAACAAATCCGTTCTGACTGTGGGACCAATTTTGTAGGAGCCTGTAAGGAGCTGGAAATTGTGCTTGCTGACTCTCGAGAGCCTAACGTGAAGAGGTACCTTAGTGGAGAAGGTTGTACATGGGTCTTCAATCCTCCTCACGCATCCCATATGGGAGGTGCCTGGGAGCGGATGATTGGAGTCTCCAGGCGCATACTGGATTCTATGCTTCAACAGATTAGTCCTTCCTGCTTGACACATGAAGTGTTGTCTACTCTGATGGCAGAGGTTACAGGAATTGTTAACTCAAGACCTCTTGCTCCTATTTCTACAGACCCAGACTCACCTTTCTTGTTGACGCCAGCTATGCTTCTAACTCAAAAGGGTCATACACTCCTCCCGCCTCCTGGTGAATTTAAGGAAACCAATCTTTACAGACAACAGTGGAGACGAGTACAACATCTCGCCAACACTTTCTGGAACAGATGGAGGCGTGAATACCTCACAACACTCCAAAGCCGAAGCAAATGGCAAAAGGAACGACGAAACTTAAAAGAGGGTGATGTAGTCCTTCTTAAGGATGCTCAAGCCAAGCATAACGAATGGCCTATGGCTCTTGTAACCAAGATTTTCTTCAGCAGTGACAAAAGGGTGAGAACAGTTGAACTAAGAGTTGCAAGAAGTGGGACAATCAAGACATTCCTTAGACCTATATCCGAAACAATTCTCCTCATGCCAGCAGAGGACTGAAACTTTGTAAGGACTTCTTGTGTGGACATTCCCTATATCTCAGCTGATTATATATAGTGGTATCTGAACAATACCAGGTGGGGAGTGTCATGTCATGCATTTGTTTGTTATTTTTTAGCACCATCTTGTGGCAGTTTGGTGTACCAACAAAGAACATTGATATTGTGAGCTATTTTCTTAGTGGTTGATTTAGACCATGTGACTTTTGGGTTAGAGGTTAACCAGGAAATAATCGCAGTGTTCCAAAATTCTCTATATGCGGTTGTCCAAGAAGTTTTTTACTCTGTTTCCTTTGTGTTTTGTGCCTTGGAAAGGCTTTGCCTGTAAGTGTATTACTTTTCTTCAGTGTTTGTAAGAATGTATATGCATGTATAAATGTGAAATTCATAAGTTAGAGTTTAAAGCGAACTACTCTTCGGTGATAACAATACTAAGCAGAGCACGAATATAGCCCTTTGTTATGTGTGTTCAGATAACATTGTAAATAATGTAAATTCGTTCACATTTATTTGTGAACTCTCTGTAACAAGACATTTGTAATCTTCATATGTTTCAGTTTTACAAGAAAGAAAAGAATAAGCAATGGAAGAGGAAAGAACCTAACAGTAAAACGTTCAACTTACTCCTGCGTCTGCCCTTTTTCTGAATTCTGACTTGTTAGCTATCTGTCAGTGTTGCGTAGATGGAACACGTATCTAGGACAGAATACGCTGTTTTTTATTCTTGAAAGAATCCTGAAAAAAAAATGTAGGCCGCAAAAATATCAACCGTTTTCAACATGATAATAATCAGAAATGTTTCTTGAGCAGCAAATCAGCATATTAGAATGATTTCTGAAGGATCACGTGACACTGAAGACTGATGCTGAAAATGCAGCTTTGATCACAGGACTAAATTATTTTTTACAATATATTCATATAGAAAACAACTATTTAAAATGGTAAAAATATAAGATGATTTCTGTGCATCATTTCCTAAAATGTTCAGCAGCTTGTTCAGTGTGTGTTCATGTGTTGTCCACTAGAGGCCAGTCTGTTCTGACTGTGAATGTATTTCTACAGCAAGGTCCGGACACCTTTTGGGAGCTGCTGACCTGCCAAACCCTGACGAGAAGACTGTTAATGCAGGTAAACTCACTAACTATTTATATTGTCACGTTTTAATTGTTGCTACTGTTGTGGTTTGGCCTTAAAGGTCTGCTGATGTTTGAGCTGTACAGCACAGGTATGAAGACCCAGCAGTTAGAAGAAGAAGACGAAGAATTGTTTATTTGTCACATACACAGTTATACAGAGTATTACAGACATTGTTTTTCCTGTTCTCACACTGTACTCCCCAAGGAACATAGTCTGGGAGTTATTTTTTTTCTCCTCACTTTCCTCATGTAAATGCTGTATTTTTCTTCAATTCTACTTGCATTTCACTACTGATTATACTTGTATGATTGTGTATGTGACGAATAATAAAGAACCTATAACCCAGCAGTGAAAAGTAGCTCTGCATTTAACCCATCCAAGAGCACACACACCTGGAGCAGTGGACACACACACACACAAACCTGGAGCAGTGGACACACACACACACACCTGGAGCAGTGGAAACATACACACTGGAGCAGTGGACACACACACACATCTGGAGCAGCAGACACACACACACACACACACACATACACCTGGAGCAGTGGGCACACACACACACACACCTGGAGCAGTGGAAACACACACACACACACACACACACACCTGGAGCAGTGGGGCACACAACACACACACACACACCACACACACACACACACACACACACACCACCACACACACACACACACACACACCTGGAGCAGTGGGCACACACACACACACACAACACACACTGGAGCAGTGGAAACACACACACACACCACACACACACACCTGGAGCAGTGGAAACACCACACACCCACACACACACCTGGAGCAGTGGGCACACACACACACACCACACTGGAGCAGTGAAAACACACACACAACACACACACACACACCTGGAGCAGTGGGCAGTCAACGCTGCGGCGCCCGGGGGGCAGTTGGGGGTTCGGTGCCTTGCTCAAGGGTCTCACCTCAGTCGTGGACAATTCCTGCCGGAGCCGAGAACCCACAACCTCAGATTACAAGTCCAGCGCTCTATCCATTAGGCCACGACTGCACCTCGATTATAACTTACAGTTATACTGTGTTACTTCACATACAGTGTGGCTCAGTGAAAAGTAATGCAATTCTAATAAAAATACACAAACATATAAAGTCATACTCAATTGCATCTGAAATTCCTTCAAATGTAAGATTTTTCTCTGAGATATGAATGAATTATTATATACTCCAAATATATTTTCGAGATCACAATATAGCCAGAGGGTGTGTTGTGTGTGCCTCTGCAGTAATCATGTAGGCGGTCTCTAAATCAGTGCCTGCATTAAGAGACCCTGTTCAGCCCTTAACAAGTGATACAGCACATGTATGATTTACTGATAATAAACACTGCAGCATGGTGGCTTCAAGTAATGCAATTATACAGGTTAAGTTGCACCTTTGTGCATATATTCTGAGGTCTGCTCTCTCAGCAGCTCAACCTTACAGTATCCTAATCAATCAACAGTAATTAATCTTGGTAATTCCAGAATAATCAAGGCCTCACCCGGATGTCCTCCTTGTCTTTTAGGCAGCATGTGCTGTATCAGACAAGCTAAATATAGATTTGACCCCATTCTCAGACAGCATGACAGCTTACTGCATTTCCTATTGCGCTCTATTAAAAGATGATGCCTTGCACTTTATACAGATTGACTGAAATTAAACTCACGAAGATCAAATTTCCTTTCAAAGATTTCAATGATAGCTTTGATTAATATTCACGGTTAAAGACGAGAGCCACGGTATTTCCTGCAATCAAGTTTATTCATTCAACATTTCACATTACAAATACTTTAAGCATTCTGTTATAAATATTTAACTGCAAGTAATCAAGACTCAACTACCAAAGCACACGTATGACTAACACAACTATAAAATGATATTTCTCTTTACACAACTCCATATGGATTTAAAATATAAAAATTAAAACTTAGAAATGACATAGCAAAAAAATTATTCCTCTTATAAAAATCTATTGATAAATACACCTTCCCATACACAGTTATAAACCATGTGAATTTAAATAAGCAGTTACATAGAGATTTTCTGATATTTTTTTCTTATCCTTCTGTATACATGAAGCACAATATAGTGATTATTAAAACTAGAAAATCTAATAAGTGTACGGATCAAAAACTATAATCGAAATGACAATTACATTCCAATTCAAAATATATCAGTAAATGGTTAAAACATTATTCACTTAATATTTACATTGTAATCACAGCAGCATGAACTCAAGTAGGAAAATATGTGAACACATAAAAGTGAAAACACCTATAATTTCAGTGGTATTTTTACAAATATAAATCAGAGAATGTTAAAGGTTATAACGGCTGAAGGAGAGTTTTGTGAGGTGAGACACGTTGGAAGTAATAGTTATATTAGAAGTACCTGTAAAGGTCTCTGGGAGAAAGTATTGCACAGATCTCACTGTCAATATTTTGAAAGCGTATTCAAGTAAATGAATACTTACTTTCCGCTGTCGCCTCTGGCTTGCTTAGTTGGGGACACTTCACTGCCACAATCATCGACTTGATTGCACAGATATTATTTAAACTGAACTTTAGCTGGACAATGCCATTACTAAATGTCAATAATGAAATTTATTCAGCTGATAATGTGATTTTTAAATCCTGTCATTTTACATTATTGACACAATTTGCCTATTTTTGATTTGTGCCAGTGCTTTTGTTACAATTTGTATGTTAAAAGCGCTATATAAATTTAGGTGAATGTCACAATGTGGTGCGTCAGACGTCACAGGTTTATGCCACAGGTTTGGCATGTGGTGCGTCAGATGTCACAGGTTTATGCACAGGTTTGGCATGTGTTGCGTCAGATGTAACAGGTTTGGCATGTGTCATGGCGTCCGTGCGTCAGATGTCATGTCACGTAATGTTAAAACTGCTGCTGCAGACATTTGTAGTTTGGAGGTTGTGGAGCTCCGTTTATAAGAACTTCTCCTGAAAGATCAGCAGGATCCTTACAAGCGGCCAGAACGTCTAGAAACCTTCAGTAAAACACTTTTTTTTAATTTAGTAATATAGCTGACGCTATTTTCCAAAGCGACTTATAAATGAGGACATTATAGAAACAATCAAAACCAACAAAAGAGCAACAACATGCAAGTGCTATTACAAGTCCTGGTTAGCTTAAAGCAGTAAACGTAGGAATGTTTTTTTATTGTATATTTTTTTGTTAAAACGAGTTTATAGAATATAGAAAAAAGACTGTTAGTTGTACAAGAAAAGCTAGCAGTTAGAGAATAATTATGCAATTGATAGAGTGTCAAATGTGTGTGTTTTTAAATAAATAGAAGACAGATTAGATCAAATAGAATTAGAATAGAGACGAGAGTGCTAGAGTTAGAGGGTCAAATAAAGATGGAAGAGATTAGTAACTCTAGGATGATGGTCATATGGTGACATGTGTCAGATTCAGCACAGTATGAAAATACTTGCGAAGTCATGTTTGTTTATTCAGTGAGACATGTCGAGACAAGAGGAGCTTTCCCTCACATTTTTAACATATCAGATAAAAGTCCTCGTGTCTGTTTTATTGAAAAACACAAGCAACACTTTACTGACATACTGTTATTTATGGAAGCCACAAAGATGAAAAAATAAAATAATTGCGTTATTTTATCACAATTGTTTTTTTGCAATGGTGAATTCATATCTCATTGTATATTGTGCAATTACTTGTTATGTACTTGGAGTTAAATTTTCACCAGGAAATACAAATATAATTATAATAATGTAAAATATATCACGATTAATGGAATTATATTGTATTCTGAATTTATATCTTGCAATTCTGAGTTTTAATCCCTGATCTGAGATCAAATTTCAGACTCCTAGAATTTTTAGGAACAGACCTTCAACCTTTTCTGATCTGAGTTGATCTTTTCCAATTATTCAGATGTGGTTACATTCAAGAGTTAAACAAAATTGGTCTGTTTAAGTATATATCTGTTATCAAATGATTTGCGCTCCGCGCTCCCGATGTTCAGATCTTAATCAAATGATTTGCGCTGCGCGCTCCCGATGTTCAGACCTTAATCAAATGATTTGCGCTCCGCGCTCCCGATGTTCAGATCTTAATCAAATGATTTGCGCTCCGCGTTCCCGAAGTTCAGACCTTAATCAAATGATTTGCGCTGCGCGCTCCCGATGTTCAGATCTTAATCAAATGATTTGCGCTCCCGATGTTCAGATCTTAATCAAATGATTTGTGCTCCACGCTCCCGAAGTTCAGACCTTAATCAAATGATTTGCGCTCCGGTCCCAAGTTCAGACCTTAATCAAATGATTTGCGCTCCCTCTCCGAAGTTCAGACCTTAATCAAATGATTTGCGCTGCGCGCTCCCGATGTTCAGATCTTAATCAAATGATTTGCGCTGCGCGCTCCCGAGGTTCAGACCTTAATCAAATGATTTGCGCTGCGCGCTCCCGAGGGTCAGACCTTAATCAAATGATTTGCGCTGCGCGCTCCCGATGTTCAGACCTTAATCAAATGATTTGCGCTCTGAGCGCGCTCCCGATGTTCACCCCAGACCTTAATCAAATGATTTGCGCTCCCTCCCGATGTTTAATCAGATCTTAATCAAATGATTTGCGCTGCGCGCTCCCGACGTTCAGATCTTAATCAAATGATTTGTGCTGCGCGCTCCCGACGTTCAGATCTTAATCAAATGATTTGCGCTGCGCGCTCCCGATGTTCAGATCTTAATCAAATGATTTGCGCTCCGCGCTCCCGAGGTTCCCGACCAAACTATAATCAACCTTATTGTCGAGCAGAACAAATATTTTAATTAATATTAATTTAAAATGTATTAAAAAAATGTAATCAACTGTCAAATACAGAATAAATATTTCAATTATTGTTAAATTAACTATTTGTTTTAAAGAAACATTGTAAAATGCAGAACAAATTCTCAAATATTTATATTATCATTAAAATAATACATATGTATTTTAAATATACTTTATTGTCAAACACAGAACAAATGTTAAAATAGTTATTCTTAAAATAATATTTAAAATATCAACTTGATCATAATACAGAATAAACATTTAAATAATTGAAATAATATTTAAACAAATCTAATTTGTCAAAAACAGAACAAATATTTCAATATTTGTATAATTATTAAATACATATGTATTTAAAAAAAACTGTCAAATGCAGACAAAATTATTAAAATAATAAAATATAAAAATAATACAAATAAAAATTTTTTAAATCAACTTTGCATAAAAAATATATTGAATAAACTATTATTAAAATAATAGCACATTTATGCAGAAGCCTTTAGAAATTAAAAACATGTTCGGTGTGTCCATATGCTAGACGAAGTTAATGAGATAATAATGAGTAATTTGACCCGTTCTTCTATAAAGGCGAAGGCGGCAACAGCAACCGCTTCGAAAGCGATAAAGACTGTGTGAAAGCATGTCTATCCAAAGCAGAAGAAATCTACCCGGATGAGGCTAAATTCAGCCTCATCCGTGAGACAGAGAGAGTTTAAGGGAAAGAGAGCAAAGTTAAGGAAAGGTATTTTTTTAAAGATGAAGTCAAGTGATGATGGAAGAGAGATGAGTTTTCAGATGTTGCGTGAAACTTGTCTGGATTCCACCAGCCAGGAACGGTGAATATAATTCATTAAAATATAAGTTTCATTTCAAAAAGTACAACTTGATTTTATGTATTTATGTGCTGAAATCCCTAGATTGTCATATATATATATATATTATATATATATTATTAGTGGTGGGCCGTTATCGGCGTTAACGTGCTGCGTTAACGCAAGACTCTTATCGGGCGATAAAAAAATATCGCCGTTAATCTATTCTCAAAGTTGGGTTGGGAGCTGGGTCTATACTACGCAAGCTATGACGACTTTCACCCTGATATTTTAGCGCGGATGTATACCTAGCCGAATTGCACTGTAGGAGGCGAGAACGAGTCTTCGAACTAGAGGCTCGCAGTCCGTGATGGACAGATTGTTAACGGCTGGTCTATGTGGTAATACACTCGGGCAGGACATCCAAACACTCACCTATCATTCATCAACCTCAAATATGGCTTTTCATCTGAAAGATGTATGTAGTAGCAACTTTACATGGCTGCTCAATATGATGTTAACCTAGAGAAATGTGCGCTATTGAAGTGTTTGTGTGGAAGCGCGTTTGCTGCAGGACAGGCTCCGGTGCGCTCACTTGCTCTTACATCTCCGTCATTCTTGGTCATACAGATAAAAGTAGCCTAATACATCTTTCGAATCTGTAAAGACTCTACGTTTATTTGTGTGCACTCAGAATAACAACGAAACGTTGCGCTTTTAAGCAAACAGGATGCGCTTTAGGTCTCATGTGAACTTGAGAATTCACTCCCGTGTCACCCTCTGCTTCGAACCTGTGTGTATGCCTAACGTTACTGTGAAATTACCACATCAGACGTGACGTGCTAACATGGATGCAGCTATGAAGCCGCCGGGTTTGCTTCAGGGAAAATGTATTTTTAAGAAGCTTCCCAATGGAAACTGTAAACAGTTCATCACGACCTCTTATGTAGGCCTACAGTTCTAAATTCATGTTTAACTGAATAAACAGTTAGTAAACACAAGTAAATCTTATTGAACATAATTTATTTTCATCACCAATTATCATAGTAGAACAGCTTTCTCAAGCAGTTTGTGATGCATTTTGGAAACAGGAGATGAGCCCCTGGTCTAAAGCGCCACCTGGCTTGAGAAACCCGTTCTCAAAGACTTACTTTTAGCCATTATTTGGGTAGCACACATATTCTGAATGCCTTCGCAGAATTCAAATGAGCCATTTTAATCTAGATTAAAAAAAAATAATCTATGCCCACCCCTAATATATATATATATATTTATTTAGGTGACTGTATTGTTGAAACTAATATTTGCAAAATGCAAACAGTGTTCTGTCTCAATGGACAAAGTAAATATCGAATCTAGCATGACACAAAATTCCTTAAAATGTGTGGTACATGTAGAAATATATACCTACCCACTATCAGTTATGAGAATGATGATACCTCCCTCATTATTGGCTGTAGCAAATAAAATAATTAACACTGTAATTAGAGTAATGTTAGGATGCACCTTGTATCACAATGATGAATGTTCCATATTAAAATATCAATGTTTACTGTTATGTATAATTCTGAAGGGCAACAAGGTTAATTTATTCATTAGGTACGCATGAGCTAAATGAATAAGTTAGGGTTGAATTGTGGTCAATTGCTATAATAGTACTTTTGTTTCACCCCTTTTCCCAAACGTTCAGTTACATGTACCTTGCCCATGCACACAGTGTGCAGACCCCACTGTACCGTGTTTACTAGTCGAAAACAAAGAAGCATACGAGATTAGTCTCATATTGATTCAGGGTTCACTTGAATACGCTTTCAAAATATTGACAGTGAGATCTGTGCAATACTTTCTCCCAGAGACCTTTACAGTGTACTTCTAATATAACTATTACTTTCAACGTGTCTCACCTCACAAACTCTCCTTCAGCCGTTATAACCTTTAACATTCTCTGATTTATATTTGTAAAAATACCACTGAAATTATAGGTGTTTTCACTTTTATGTATTCACATATTTTCCTACTTGAGTTCATGCTGCTGTGATTACAATGTAAATATTAAGTGAATAATGTTTTAACCATTTACTGATATATTTTGAATTGGAATGTAATTGTCATTTCGATTATAGTTTTTGATCCGTACACTTATTAGATTTTCTAGTTTTAATAATCACTATATTGTGCTTCATGTATACAGAAGGATAAGAAAAAAATATCAGAAAATCTCTAGGTAACTGCTTATTTAAATTCACATAGTTTATAACTGTGTATGGGAAGGTGTATTTATCAATAGATTTTTATAAGAGGAATAATTTTTTTGCTATGTCATTTCTAAGTTTTAATTTTTATATTTTAAATCCATATGGAGTTGTGTAAAGAGAAATATCATTTTATAGTTGTGTTAGTCATACGTGTGCTTTGGTAGTTGAGTCTTGATTACTTGCAGTTAAATATTTATAACAGAATGCTTAAAGTATTTGTAATGTGAAATGTTGAATGAATAAACTTGATTGCAGGAAATACCGTGGCTCTCGTCTTTAACCGTGAATATGAATCAAAGTTATCATTGAAATCTTTGAAAGGAAATTTGATTTTAAGTGAGTTTAATTTCAGTCAATCTGTATAAAGTGCAAGGCATCATCTTTTAATAGAGCGCAATAGGAAATGCAGTAAGCTGCCATGCTGTCTGAGAATGGGGTCAAATCTATATTTAGCTTGTCTGATACAGCACATGCTGCCTAAAAGACAAGGAGGACATCCGGGTGAGGCCTTGATTATTCTGGAATTACCAAGATTAATTACTGTTGATTGATTAGGATACTGTAAGGTTGAGCTGCTGAGAGAGCAGACCTCAGAATACATGCACAAAGGTGCAACTTAACCTGTATAATTGCATTACTTGAAGCCCAGCATGCTGCAGTGTTTATTACCAGTGAATCATACATGTGCTGTATCACTTGTTAAGGGCTGAACAGGGTCTCTTAATGCAGGCACTGATTTAGAGACCGCCTACATGATTACTGCAGAGGCACACAACAGCACCCTCTGGCTATATTGTGATCTCAAAAAAATATATTTGGAGTATAATAATAATGAAACATAGTAAACATAGTATTTCATTCATTCATATCTCAGAAAAAATCTGAATTTAGGAATTTCAGATAAAATTGAGTATGACTTTATATGTTTGTGTATTTTTATTAGAATTGCATTACTTTTCACTGAGCACACTATGTGAAGTAACACAGTATAACTGTAAGTTATAATCGAGGTGCAGTCGTGGCCTAATGGATAGAGCGCTGGACTTGTAATCTGAGGTTGTGGGTTCTCGGCTCCGGCAGGAATTGTCCACGACTGAGGTGAGACCCTTGAGCAAGGCACTGAACCCCCAACTGCCCCCCGGGCGCCGCTGCGTTGACTGCTCCAGGTGTGTGTGTGTTTGTGTGTGTGTGTGCCCACTGCTCCAGGTGTGTGTGTGTGTGTGTGTGTGTGTGTGTGTGTGTGTGTGTGTGTGTGTGTGTGTGTGTGTGTGTGTGTGTGTGTGTGTGTTTCCACTGCTCCAGGTGTGTGTGTGTGTGTGTGTGTGTGTGTGTGCCCACTGCTCCAGGTGTGTGTGTGTGTGTGTGTGTATGCCCACTCTGTGTGTGTGTGTGTGTGTGTGTGTGTGTGTGTGTGTGTGTGTGTGTGTCCGCTGCTCCAGGTGTGTGTGTCCACTGCTCCAGGTGTGTGTGTGTGTGTCCACTGCTCCAGGTGTGTGTGCTCTTGGATGGGTTAAAAGCAGAGCACACATTTCACTGCTGGTTATACTCTGTATAACTGTGTATGTGACAAATAAACAATTATTCGTCTTCTTCTTCTAACTGCTGGGTCTTCATACCTGTGCTGTACAGCTCAAACATCAGCAGACCTTTAAGGCCAAACCACAACAGTAGCAACAATTAAAACATGATAATATAAATAGTTAGTGAGTTTACCTGCATTAACAGTCTTCTCATCAGGGTTTGGCAGGTCAGCAGCTCCCAAAAGGTGTCCGGACCTTGCTTAGAAATACATTCACAGAAAGACGGCCTCTAGGGAACACATGACAAACTGACGCTGCTGACATTTTAGGAAATGATGCAGATTCATATTTTTAATTTGAATGTTGTTTTCTATGTGAATATATTGTAAAATAAATTTATTCTGTGACAAAGCTGCATTTTCAGCATCAGTCTTCAGTTCACGTGCTAGAAATCTTCAAAGCTGATTTGCTGCTCAAAAACATTTCTGATTATTATCATGTTGAAAACTTGATATTTTTGCGGAAACTCGGATAGGGCATTTTATTCTCTTCTCTTTGTGTGTATTGTTTTTTTAAATCAAAACAGGCTTTATCTGTTTCGGTCACTTAGTTGGAAGAACTAAAAGACTGGGAACAGACAGAATTCATAAATAATGTAAAGTTTGCTACTTCAAAAAAACCCCTCTTCAATATTCAACCAAAGTTGAAACTGTTGTAAAGACACTAACAACTTCCAGTGAAACTGATGTTTGATTATTAACCCATGTGCACTGTCAGAAAAAAAGGTACAAAAACGGTCACTTCTATGGCCTCGCTGTGAAGAACCTTTATTTTTAAGAGTGTTTGGGGGATATTAGGTGAACCTTTTAGCTTTTAGACATCATTGTACATTTTTCCCTGAGTTGAGTGGAAATCTCAACTGTTTAGTTTCACGTTATTAACATTATACTGTTTAAAAATGGCAAAACGAGACTTACTGACAGAGACATAATGTCTGACAATGCTCTCGAGAATCAAAACGGTTGCCGTTTCCTCGGCAGCCTCCGTATAAAGAACATACGGCAGATTTTCTCTCCATTGTCGTAATAATACAATAAAACAGGCGCCTTCGTCCTTTGGCAGAGAACAGGCATGATCTGAGGAACACGAAGGTAAAAGCATGAAACATCAGTCACTCATTTCAAATCAACAAATGCAGTATTTAGTGAGTTTAGCCTCATCCGGGTAGATTTCTTCTGCTTTGGATAGACATGCTTTCACACAGTCTTTATCGCTTTCGAAGCGGTTGCTGTTGCCGCCTTCGCCTTTATAGAAGAACGGGTCAAATTACTCATTATTATCTCATTAACTTCGTCTAGCATATGGACACACCGAACATGTTTTTAATTTCTAAAGGCTTCTGCATAAATGTGCTATTATTTTAATAATAATTTATAAAATATATTTATTTTTGCAAAGTTTATTTTAATGTTTTAAATATATTTGTATTATTTTTATATTTTATTATTTTAATAAAATTTTCTTATTTTAAATAATTGTGTCTGCATTTGACAGTTTTTTAAATACATATGTATTTAATAATTATATAAATATTGAAATATTTGTTTTTTTTGACAAATTAGATTTGTTTAAATATTATTTCAATTATTTAAATGTTTATTCTGTATTATGATCATGTTGATATTTTAAATATTATTTTAAGAATAACTATTTTAACATGTGTTCTGTGTTTGAAAATAAAGTATATTTAAAATACATATATATTATTTTAATGATAATATAAATATTTGAGAATTTGTTCTGCATTTTACAATGTTTCTTTAAAACAAATAGTTAATTTAACAATAATTGAAATATTTTTTTTCTGTATTTGACAGTTGATTTATTTTTTTTAAATACATTTTATTTTAATATTAATTAAAATATTTGTTCTGTTCGACAATAAGGTTGATTATACTTTGGTCGGGAACTTCGGGAGCGCGGAGCGCAAATTTGATTGAGGTCATTTGAGCGCGCAGCGCAAATTAAGGTCTGAAAATATTAAACCGGCACCGCGCAGCGCAAATCGGGAGCGCGCAGCGCAAATCATTTGATTGAAGGTCTGAACTTCGGGGAGCGCGGAGCGCAAATCGGGTCTTCCTTCGGGAGCGCGCAGCGCAAATCATTTGATTAAGGTCTGAACTTCGGGAGGCGCGCAGCGAAATCATTTGATTAAGGTCTGAACTTCGGGAGCGCGCAGCGCAAATCATTTGATTAAGGTCTGAACAGCGCGGAGCGCAAATCGGGAGGGAGCGCGCAGCGCAAATCATTTGATTAAGGTCTGAACCTCGGGAGCGCGCCAGCGCAAATCGGGAGCGCGCAGGTCTGAACCTCGGCAGCGCGCAGCGCAAATCATTTGATTAAGGTCTGAACTTCGGGAGCGCGCAGCGCAAATCATTTGATTAAGGTCTGAACCTAACTTTTGATTAAGGTCGGGAGCGCGCAGCGCAAATCATTTGATTAAGGTCTGAACCTCGGGAGCGCGCAGCGCAAATCGTTTGATTAAGGTCTGAACTTCGGGAGCGCGCAGCGCAAATCATTTGATTAAGGTCCGAACTTCGGGAGCGCAGCGCAAATCATTTGATTAAGGTCTCAACTTTGGGAGCGCGGAGTGCAAATCATTTGATTAAGGTCTGAACCTCGGGAGCGCGCAGCGCAAATCATTTGATTAAGGTCCGAACTTCGGGAGCGCAGCGCAAATCATTTGATTAAGGTCTGAACCTCGGGAGCGCAAATCATTTATTAAGGTTGAACTTCGGGGAGCGCAAATATTTGATATAATTAAGGTCTGGACCCTCGGGAGCGCGCAGCGCAAATCATTTGATTAAGGTCTGAACTTCGGGAGCGCAAATCATTTGATTAAGGTCTGAACTTCGGGAGCGCAAAGCGCAAATTATTTGATTAAGGTCTGACCCTCGGGAGCGCGCAGCGCAAATCATTTGATTAAGGTCTGAACTTCGGGAGCGCAAATCATTTGATTAAGGTCTGAACTTCGGGAGCGCGCAGCGCAAATCATTTGATTAAGGTCTGAACTCGGGAGCGCGCAGCGCAAATCATTTGATTAAGATCTGATTTTGGGAGCGTGGAGCGCAAATTATTTGATTAAGGTCTGAACATCGGGAGCGTGGAGCGCAAATCATTTGATTAAGGTCTGAACATCGGGAGCGCGGAGCGCAAATCATTTGATAACAGATATATACTTAAACAGACCAATTTTGATTAACTCTTGAATGAAAAAAGTGTTTTACCCCAAAAATGTTGTTGAGCTACAGGAATGATAATGAAAAGGTTAATCTAGAACAGCAAGAGTGTGAAACAGACACACAGAGAGAAAGAGAAGGTTATATATACATATTTATAAAAAATAAATATTTTAATGATCTACAAGCATTTGTAAAATAATTATAAAACTATATTTAAGGTACAATGTGTATCATCTGATTTGATTATGTATTTGTCATTCTAACTGATGGAAAGTGAGAAGATAAAGGATTCGGCTTAAAAGTTGACTTCATCTATTGGACAACATTTGTATTACAGCCTTCTTCTGTCAGCTGAAATGTCTGATGTTTTTAATTTGCTGTCAGCTTCCTGATCATCGGAAATTCATAAAAAAGCAAGTTTTCTCAGAATGACTTGTAGTCATATATAGTCAAATAAGTAGAACATTTTGAGGCATTTGAACAATGCACTTTAAAGAAAAGTACGATTTCGTTTTTTACCATTATTTTAATAAAATGCCATGGCAACACAATTCAAGAAATCCCCAAAACCTTCGCAATTTAGCATCTTCAATATTTTGGCATCATCTTAACAAAGTTTGTGTGAATTGCGTGATTCTTCTAGGAAGAATAGGCAATAATGCACAGCCTGAATTAAAAAAAATCCACATTTACACAAAAGAAATCCACAAACCAAAATAGCTGACTACCTGTTGGTCGTAGCTAATGTTCCTGCTCGAAGAGAACAATAGATCAAAAGGTGGCGCCTCTAGAGCTCATGCTCTAAGTTTTTCCAGTGTCTAACTATCATTAATACTGATGAGTGTGTCGAGTTTCATGGCAACAGTATTTAAGATATCAAGAATCCCTTCACAGTAGGGCTGGGTGATGAAACGATGAAAATAGTCATCACAATATAACTCTCCTTGATAAAACGATAACAAAAGCTCGATAAATATTCAATATATAATGTTTATGCAGAAAAGCGGAGCGAAACAATGCTACTCATTTGAACCGTGTCACACGGACAGTTTGTCCGCTCAGCTCGAAGTTCAAATGGCAGCGCAGCGGTTGCAAGCTCACTAGAGCAGATGCGTTTACTCACTGATGAACTCGGTCATGTGAGCTCTAACCAGCGCTGTGAGATCCAGAAGAACACAAATGACTCGTTGATTTAAACTAGTTTGAAGCCAGCTGAAACAGCACTGACAAACAGGAGAAACACTGTGCGCAACGGTACAGTCAATCTACAAATGGCCATTATATTTATCGAATTGCATTGTTAATGTAGACATGTATTAAATGTTTTAAAGGAGAAATTGAATATAATTGCAATATTTTTTGTGAATAAGCTATAGCGTTTGTGCATTTATACTAAATGTATTTAGACTACTGTGTTTATACAGATACTCAGAAACAATGCAGTTATATTTGTATTATGGCATTGAGGTGCTATATGAGTGGTTTTAACTGTGGTTATCATGATCTAAATGTATGCTACTATGGAAGACCAAACTGTGCTGAAGATACGAGTCATCAAAGTAAGGCAACACAAACATGTTTCATGATTTGAAACCATATCACTCATTAGAACATGCTGAAATTAAGACTATCTAAATTTGATTTTTCTATCAAGATATTTATTTTGTTAAGGAAAAATGACTGGAAAAGAGTAAATAACTTAAAAACGTGAAGTGTTTGTCATGTTTTGATCATAAAGAGATATTTAAAACCACAGCCAAATATCTGCCTTTAAACTTGAAAGATATAAAGATTCGAAATGTAGTGTGTGTGAAAATTATTAATATCGACTAATATGAAAAATGTTATCTTCTGTGTCTTGATATTATTCTGGTGAAATTTGAAGCAAATCGAGAAGTTAAAATCAAAGCATTTTGAAAATTCTGAAGTTATGAATGAATGAATGATGCATTTATATAGCACTTTATTGTATATTGTTGTACACCAAAAGCTCTTTACAATCATGTGGGGGGGGGGGGGGTCTCTACTCAACCACCACCAATGTGCAGCATCCACTTGGATGATGCGACGGCTGCCACAGGACAGCGGCACCAGTGCGCTACAGGTGGAGATGAGAGAGAGTCATAGAGCCAATCAAGTGGATGCGCTCGCCACACACCAGCTACAGGTGCAGAGGAGAGAGAGTCATAGACCCAATCAAGTGGATGCTCTCACCACACACCAGCTACAGGTGGAGAGGAGAAAGAGAGTCATAGAGCCAATCAGGTGTATGCGCTCACCAAACATAAGCTACAGGTGGAGAGGAGAGAGAGTCATAGAGCCAATCAAGTGTATGCGCTCACCACACAACAGCTACAGGTGGAGAGGAGAGAGAGACATAGAGCCATTCAAGTGTATGCGCTCACCACACACCAGCTACAGGTGGAGAGGAGAGAGAGTCATAGAGCCAATCAAGTGTATGTGCTCACCACACAGCAGCTACAGGTGGAGAGGAGAGAGAGTCATAGAGCCAATCAAGTGGATGCGCTCGCCACACAGCTACAGGTGGAGAGGAGAGAGAGTCATAGAGACAATCAAGTGTATGCTCTCGCCACAAACAAGCTACAGGTGGAGAGGAGAGAGAGTCATAGAGCCAATCAAGTGTATGCGCTCACCACACAGCAGCTACAGGTGGAGAGGAGAGAGAGTCATAGAGCCAATCAAGTGGATGCGCTCGCCACACACCAGCTACAGGTGGAGAGGAGAGAGAGTCATAGAGACAATCAAGTGTATGCTCTCGCCACAAACAAGCTACAGGTGGAGAGGAGAGAGAGTCATAGAGCCAAACAAGTGTATGCGCTCACCACACACCAGCTACAGGTGGAGAGGAGAGAGAGACATAGAGCCAATCAAGTGGATGCGCTCACCACACACCAGCTACAGGTGGAGACGAGAAAGAGTCATAGGGCCAATCAAGTGTATGCGCTCGCCACACCCCAGCTACAGGTGGAGAGGAGAGAGAGTCATAGTTCAGTTTCAGTTTAATTTATTTATATAGCACATTTAAAAACGACAGAGCCGACCAAAGTGCTGCACAGAAAAAATTAATAAAAAAAAAAAAAAAAAAAAAAAAAAAAAGTAGAATTAAGCCAAAAGCCATAACACAAAACTAAAAAGGGAAAGAAATAACAAGCAATACACCACACTACATATACACACTGCAAAACTGTATACAGCAGTTACTCCAGTCCATAAGCCTTTTTAAAAAGAAATGTCTTTACTGATGATTTGAAAACTTGAAGAGAAGTGGCTGATCGCAAGTAAAGAGGCAAGTTATTCCACAACTGAGGTGCTGCCACAGAGAATGCCCGATCCCCCTTAAGTTTTAAACGTGTCTTGGGAACGGACAACAACAGAGCGTTAGATGACCTTAAAGGCCTGTTCGTGTGATAGTGGGAGAGAATCAGATAAATAGTTTGGTGCCAAGCCTGTGAGGGACTTATAAACAAAAAGTAATATCTTGAATTGGATTCTATATTCAACAGGGAGCCAATGTAAACCACCAAAACAGGAGTGATATTTTCTCTCTTCCTAGTATTTGAAAAATCTGGCCGCAGAATTTTGGACCAACTGAAGACGAGACAAACAAGATTGAGCGACCCCCAAATACAGTGAGTTACAGTAATCAAGTCTTGATGAAATAAATGCATGGATAACAGTTTCTAAATCTTTAAATGAAATAAAAGATTTGATTTTGGCAATCATCCTAAGCTGAAAGAATGCTGATTTTACAACTGAATTTATTTGTTTGATAGAGCCAATAAAGTGTATGCGCTGGCCACACACCAGCTGCAGGTGGAGAGGAGAGAGAGACATAGAGCCTATCAAGTGGATGCGCTCGCCACACACCAGCAACAGGTGGAGAGGAGAGAGAGTCAAGGAGCCAATCAAGTGTAGGCGCTCACCACACCCAGCTACAGGTGGAGAGGAGAGAGAGTCATGGAGCCAATCGAGTGTATGCGCTCGCCACACACCAGCTACAGGTGGAGAGGAGAGCGAGACATAGAACCTATCAAGTGGATGCGCTCACCACACACCAGCTACAGGTGGAGAGGAGAAAGAGAGTCATAGAGCCAATCAAGTGGATGCGCTCGCCACACACCAGCTACAGGTGTAGAGGAGAGAGAGTCATAGAGCCAATCAAGTGGATGCGCTCGCCACACACCAGCAACAGGTGGAGAGGAGAGAGAGTCAAGGAGCCAATCAAGTGTATGTGCTCACCACACCCCAGCTACAGGTGGAGAGGAGAGAGAGTCATAGAGCCAATCAAGTGTATGCGCTCACCACACTCCAGCTACAGGTGGAGAGGAGAGAGAGTCATGGAGCCAATCAAGTGTATGCGCTCGCCACACACCAGCTACAGGTGGAGAGGAGAGAGAGACATAGAACCTATCAAGTGGATGCGCTCGCAACACACCAGCTACAGGTGGAGAGGATAGAGAGTCATAGAGCCAATCAAGTGGATGCTCTCACCACACACCAGCTACAGGTGGAGAGGAGAAAGAGAGTCATAGAGCCAATCAAGTGTATGTGCTCGCCACACCCCAGCTACAGGTGGAGAGGAGAGAGAGTCATAGAGCCAATCAAATGTATGCGCTCGCCACACACCAGCTACAGGTGTAGAGGAGAGAGAGTCATAGAGCCAATCAAGTGGATGCGCTCGCCACACACCAGCAACAGGTGGAGAGGAGAGAGAGTCAAGGAGCCAATCAAGTGTATGCGCTCACCACACCCCAGCTACAGGTGGAGAGGAGAGAGAGTCATAGAGCCAATCAAGTGTATGCGCTCACCACACCCCAGCTACAGGTGGAGAGGAGAGAGAGTCATGGAGCCAATCAAGTGTATGCGCTCGCCACACACCAGCAACAGTTGGAGAGGAGAGAGAGTCAAAGAGTCAATCAAGTGTATGCGCTCACCACACACCAGCTACAGGTGGAGAGGAGAGAGAGACAGAGCCAATCAAGTGTATGCGCTCACCACACACCAGCTACAGGTGGAGAGGAGAGAGAGTCAAGGAGCCAATCAAGTGTATGCGCTCACCACACCCCAGCTACAGGTGGAGAGGAGAGAGAGTCATGGAGCCAATCAAGTGGATGCTCTCACCACACACCAGCTACAGGTGGAGAGGAGAAAGAGAGTCATAGAGCCAATCAAGTGTATGTGCTCGCCACACCCCAGCTACAGGTGGAGAGGAGAGAGAGTCATAGAGCCAATCAAATGTATGCGCTCGCCACACACCAGCTACAGGTGGAGAGGAGAGAGAGACATAGAGCCTATCAAGTGGATGCGCTCGCCACACACCAGCTACAGGTGTAGAGGAGAGAGAGTCATAGAGCCAATCAAGTGGATGCGCTCGCCACACACCAGCAACAGGTGGAGAGGAGAGAGAGTCAAGGAGCCAATCAAGTGTATGCGCTCACCACACCCCAGCTACAGGTGGAGAGGAGAGAGAGTCATAGAGCCAATCAAGTGTATGCGCTCACCATACCCCAGCTACAGGTGGAGAGGAGAGAGAGTCATGGAGCCAATCAAGTGTATGCGCTCGCCACACACCAGCAACAGTTGGAGAGGAGAGAGAGTCAAAGAGTCAATCAAGTGTATGCGCTCACCACACACCAGCTACAGGTGGAGAGGAGAGAGAGTCATAGAGCCAATCAAGTGTATGCGCTCACCACACCCCAGCAACAGGTGGAGAGGAGAGAGAGAGTCAAGGAGCCAATCAAGTGTATGCGCTCACCACACCCCAGCTACAGGTGGAGAGGAGAGAGAGTCATGGAGCCAATCAAGTGTATGCGCTCACCACACACCAGCTACAGGTGGAGAGGAGAGAGAGTCATGGAGCCAATCAAGTGTATGCGCTCGCCACACACCAGCTACAGGTGGAGAGGAGAGAGAGACATAGAACCTATCAAGTGGATGCGCTCACCACACACCAGCTACAGGTGGAGAGGAGAGAGAGTCATAGAGCCAATCAAGTGGATGCGCTCGCCACACACCAGCTACAGGTGGAGAGGAGAGAGAGTCATAGAGCCAATCAAGTGGATGCTCTCACCACACACCAGCTACAGGTGGAGAGGAGAAAGAGAGTCATAGAGCCAATCAAGTGTATGTGCTCGCCACACCCCAGCTACAGGTGGAGAGGAGAGAGAGTCATAGAGCCAATCAAGTGTATGCGCTCGCCACACACCAGCTACAGGTGGAGAGGAGAGAGAGACATAGAGCCTATCAAGTGGAAGCGCTCGCCACACACCAGCTACAGGTGTAGAGGAGAGAGAGTCATAGAGCCAATCAAGTGGATGCGCTCGCCACACACCAGCAACAGGTGGAGAGGAGAGAGAGTCAAGGAGCCAATCAAGTGTACGCGCTCACCACACCCCAGCTACAGGTGGAGAGGAGAGAGAGTCATGGAGCCAATCAAGTGTATGCGCTCGCCACACACCAGCAACAGGTGGAGAGGAGAGAGAGTCAAGGAGCCAATCAAGTGTATGCGCTCACCACACCTCAGCTACAGGTGGAGAGGAGAGAGAGTCATGGAGCCAATCAAGTGTATGCGCTCACCACACACCAGCTACAGGTGGAGAGGAGAGAGAGTCATGGAGCCAATCAAGTGTATGCGCTCGCCACACACCAGCTACAGGTGGAGAGGAGAGAGAGACATAGAACCTATCAAGTGGATGCGCTCGCAACACACCAGCTACAGGTGGAGAGGATAGAGAGTCATAGAGCCAATCAAGTGTATGTGCTCGCCACACCCCAGCTACAGGTGGAGAGGAGAGAGAGTCATAGAGCCAATCAAATGTATGCGTTCGCCACACACCAGCTACAGGTGGAGAGGAGAGAGAGACATAGAGCCTATCAAGTGGATGCGCTCGCCACACACCAGCTACAGGTGTAGAGGAGAGAGAGTCATAGAGCCAATCAAGTGGATGCGCTCGCCACACACCAGCAACAGGTGGAGAGGAGAGAGAGTCAAGGAGCCAATCAAGTGTATGCGCTCACCACACCCCAGTACAGGTGGAGAGGAGAGAGAGTCATGGAGCCAATCAAGTGTATGCGCTCACCACGCCCCAGTTACAGGTGGAGAGGAGAGAGAGTCATAGAGCCAATCAAGTGTATGCGCTCGCCACACACCAGCAACAGTTGGAGAGGAGAGAGAGTCAAAGAGTCAATCAAGTGTATGCGCTCACCACACACCAGCTACAGGTGGAGAGGAGAGAGAGACAGAGCCAATCAAGTGTATGCGCTCACCACACACCAGCTACAGGTGGAGAGGAGAGAGAGACATCAAATCAAATCAAATCACTTTTATTGTCACATCACCACAGCACAAGTGCCTTGGTGAGTGAAATTCTTATGAGCGTGCTCCAGACAGCGCAAAAAAACAACAACAATTTACATATGGACAGACAGTGCAAAAAAACAACAAACAATTTACATATGGACAGACAGTGAAAAAAAAACTGCACTGGAGCATTTACAGTGCTCCAGACAGTGCAAAAAAAACAACAACAATTTACATATGGACAGTACATATTTACAGACTGTACAGAAGACAATGTGCAGAATACACATACATATACTCAGTACACATAGTGTACTATAAAGACACACTCAATTATCAGCGACACATTATACACTGTATGGGCACATCTACATTATGTACAGTATCTATACATAATGTAGTCTATACATAGTAATAATGTGAGGTGCAACAGATTATAAATTAACAGCAGATTGGTTGAGCAGCAGATAGATGTGCAAAGGTGCAACAGATTATTCATATGCAGTGTCGTGGATGTTCATTGTATGGTGTCCAGTGATAGCAGATAGGTTGTGTTAGTGCAGTGTGTGCGTGTAGTCCGGTTGAACTGTGTTAAAGTGCAGTGCATGGCATGTTGTGTGAGTGGGAGTGTGATGTAGGTGAGTTATTTCTGACTGTTCATTAGCCTGATAGCCTGAGGGAAAAAGCTGTCCCTCAGTTGGCTAGTGCGGGATCGGATGCTGCGGAAACGTCTCACTGAGGGCAACAGAGAGAGCAGTCTGTGGGACGGGTGGCTGGAGTCTTTGATAATCCTCCGGGCTTTCCTTGTACACCGCCTGGTGTAGATATCCTGGAGGGAGGGAAGCTCACCTCCAACAATGTGGCGGGCAGTTCGCACGACCCTTTGCAGAGCCCTGCGGTTGCCAGCGGTGCTGTTTCCAAACCAGGCGGTGATGCAGCCGGTCAGGATGCTCTCCACAGTGCAGGTGTAGAAGGACCTGAGGATTCTGGGGCTCGTTCCAAACTTCCTCAGCCGTCTCAGGAAGAAGAGACGCTGATGTGCCTTCTTCAGCACTGCATCTGTGTGAGCAGACCATGTGAGATCCTCGGTGATGTGAACGCCGAGGAACTTAAAGCTGGTCACCCGCTCCACAGGTGTCTTGTCGATGGTGATGGGTGTGTGTTCTCTGCTCTGTCTCCTGTAATCCACCACCAGCTCCTTGGTCTTGTCGATGTTGAGTGAGAGGTGGTTCTCCTGACACCATTTAGTCAGGGTACTCACCTCCTCTCTGTAGGCCGTCTCATCGTTGTCGGTGATCAGGCCTATCACCGTTGTGTCATCAGCAAATTTGACGATGACATTCGAGCTGTGTGTAGCTGTACAGTCGTGTGTGTACAGGGAGTACAGGAGTGGGCTGAGGATGCAGCCCTGCGGTGCACCAGTGTTGAGGATCAGGGGAGATGAGGTGTTGTTGCCCATTCTGACCACCTGACTTCTGCCTGTCAGGAAGTCCAGGATCCAGCTGCACAGAGATCTGTTCAGTCCTAGAGTCTGGAGCTTCGCAACCAGTGTGGCAGGCACTATGGTGTTAAATGCCGAACTATAATCCACGAACAGCATCCTCACATAGGTGTTCTTATTTTCCAGGTGGGAGAGAGCAGTGTGCAGGGTGAAGGCAATAGCATCGTCTGTGGAACGGTTACTGCGGTATGCAAATTGTAGTGGGTCCAGTGAAGCAGGCAGCACAGAGCAGATGTAGTCTCTGACAAGCTTCTCAAAACACTTGCTGAAGATTGGGGTCAGAGCAACGGGCCTCCAGTCATTCAAGCATGGTATGGGCACAATGATGGATTTTTTGAAGCACGAGGGAACCACAGACAGAGAGAGGGACAGATTGAAAATGTCTGTAAAAACCCCAGCTAGCTGGAAAGCGCATGCTTTGAGCACACGGCCTGGTATACCATCTGGGCCTACAGCTTTACGGATGTTCACCCGTCTGAAGGATCGGGTTACATCCGCGACAGAAAGCGTGAGTGGACTGACCTCTTCTGCGGCAGCCGCGGCAGCCGCGGCAGCGCTCTCTGTGTGGGCGGTGTTATCAGCCTTGAAACGAGCATAATAATTATTAAGCATAAAAGGTGTTGAGCTCGTCCGGTAGAGAGGCGGCAATGTTCACAGTAGCTGGTTTAATCCCTTTAAAGCCTGTGATGTTGTTGATGCCCTGCCACATGCTTCTTGGGTTATTGTTGTTGAAGTGTTCTTCAACTTTGTTTTTATATGTTCGTTTGGCTGCTTTGATGGATCTCCTGAGATCGTAACTGGCTTGTTTCCGATCATCAGTGTTTCCGGATTTAAAGGCAGATGTCCGCGCTGACAAGGCTGATCGAACATCGCTGTTAATCCACGGTTTTTGGTTGGGGTAGATACGGATTGTTTTGGTCGGAACTAAATCATCTATACACTTCCTGATGAAACACGTGACCGTATCTGAATACGCCTCTATGTCGTCATCAGACGCTGCCCGGAACATGTCCCAGTCCACGTCATCAAAACAGTCCTGTAGTATAGCGTCCGACTGGTCCGACCAGCAATGGACTGTCCTGAGGGCGGGTGCTTCACGTTTCAGTTTCTGCCTATAAGCAGGCAGGAGCAGAACGGAAGAGTGATCCGATTTGCCGAAAGGTGGGCGGGGGAGGGACTTGTATGCGTCCCGGAAGGGGGTGTAACAATGGTCCAGTATACGATCTCCACGCGTGTTGATGGTGACGTGTTGAAAGTATTTTGGAGCTAATATTCTGAAGTTGGCTTTATTAAAGTCCCCTGTGACAACAAAAGCTGCATCTGGGTGCGCGGTTTCCTGCTCACTTATATTCCTGTACAGTTCCTTGAGTGCCTGGTCTGTGTTGGCTTGGGGGGGGGATATAAACAGCCGTGATTATGATCGCTGTAAATTCCCTCGGTAGCCAGAACGGTCGACACAGAAGCGTATGAAATTCCAGATCAGGGGAGCAGAAGGATTTAATAGAGTGTATGTTCCTTTCATCACACCACAAGTTGTTAATATAGAAACAAACTCCTCCGCCTCTGCTTTTCCCTGTGAGCTCCTTTGTTCTATCCGAGCGGTGCACGGAGAAGCCCGTGAGCTCGATGGCTGATTCTGGAACAATAGCAGACATCCAGGTTTCTGTGAGGCAAATAACACAGCAGTCCCTTGTTTCTCGTTGGTATGAGATGCGCGCCCGCAGTTCGCAGAGTTTGTTATCCAGTGACTGAACGTTGACGTAAAGCTGCTGAGAAACGCAGATCCTCGTGAACAGTCAGCGTCCCCATGACCACGTCATCCTGCAAAAACACAAGACTTTCAGGATAGTTCATGTGTTTAAACCATGACAGAGCCCTTTCTGAACACGCCCTTAATGAAGCAGAGTGTCTCAGGACACAGCTGGTGTGATTTGAGATTCGATTAAACAATCACTGGAGGAATTCAGACTCCTGAAGTAAACACAAGACCAAACTCTATTAAACTCTATTTATGGAAGGAAAACAAACGAAACTACTGAACGGTTTCAGTCCATCTCTTCTAATCTTAGTCAGAAAACCCCAAATGCCCTTAGTCATGATATGAATTACAGAATAACGAGTTCAGCGTCCTGTTTTAAATGCAGAAGTCAGTTGTTAGAGTCAAATGTGACGCCTAAGTTCAGTGTAAGTTCAGCATTTGTGCTCCAGACCCGAGTAATTCCTCACATCACATGTCATTGAGGAGAATGTGCTGCTACTTTACTAAGAAAAGAAACGCAGTAAATGAGTGTTTGTGTGGTTTATACCTGCACTACGTATCCAGACAGACATTTGTAGTTTGGAGGTTGTGGAGCTCCGTTTATAAGAACTTCTCCTGAAAGACCAGCAGGATCCTTACAAGCGGCCAGAACGTCCAGAAACCTTCAGTAAAACACTTTTTTTATTTAGTCATTTAGCTGAAAATTTTATCCAAAGCGACTTATAAATGAGGACATTATAGAAGCAATCAAAACCAACAAAAGAGCAACAACATGCAAGTGTTATTACAAGTCCTGGTTAGCTTAAAGCAGTACACGTAGGAAGGTTTTTTTTTTATTTATTTTTTGATAAGAAAACGAGTTTATAGAATATAGAAAAAAGCCACTTAGTGTTAGTTTTACAAGAAAAGCTAGCAGTTAGAGAATAATTATGCAATTGATAGAGGGTCAAATGTGTGTGTTTTTAAATAAATAGAAGACAGATTAGATAAAATAGAATTAGAATAGAGACGAGAGTGCTAGAGTTAGAGGGTCAAATAAAGATGGAAGAGATTAGTAACTCTAGGATGATGGTCATATGGTGACATGTGTCAGATTCAGCACAGTATGAAAATACTTGCGAAGTCATGTTTGTTGTTTCAGTGAGACATGTCGAGACAAGAGGAGCTTTTCCCTCACATTTTTAACATATCAGATAAAAGTCCTCGTGTCTGTTTTATTGAAAAACACAAGCAACACTTTATTGACATACTTTTATTTATGGAAGCCACAAAGATGAAATAAAAAAGTAATTGCGTTATTTTATCACAATTGTTTTTTGCAATGGTGAATTCATATCTCATTGTATATTGTGCAATTACTTGTTATATACTTGGAGTTAAATTTTCACCAGGAAATTAAAATATAATTATAATAATGTAAAATATATCACGATTAATGGAATTATATTGTATTCTGAATGTATATCTTGCAATTCTGAGTTTTTAATCCCTGATCTGAGATCAAATTTCAGACTCCTAGAATTTTTAGGAACAGACCTTCAACCTTTTCTGATCTGAGTTGATCTTTTCCAATTATTCAGATGTGGTTTACATTCAAGAGTTAATCAAAATCGCGCTCCCGAAGTTCAGACCTTAATCAAATGATTTGCGCGCTCCCGAAGTTCAGACCTTAATCAAATGATTTGCGCGCTCCCGAAGTTCAGACCTTAATCAAATGATTTGCGCTCCGCGCTCCCGAGGTTCAGACCTTAATCAAATGATTTGCGCTCCGAAGTTCGCTTAATCAAATGATTTGCCGATGTTCAGACCTTAATCAAATGATTTGCGCTCCGCGTTCCCGATGTTCAGACCTTAATCAAATGATTTGCGCTCCGCGTTCCCGATGTTCAGACCTTAATCAAATGATTTGCGCTGCGCGCTCCCGAGGTTCAGACCTTAATCAAATGATATGCGCTTCGCGCTCCCGAAGTTCAGACCTTAATCAAATGATTTGCGCTTCGCGCTCCGAAGTTCGAAGTTCGCTGCGCGCTCCGAGACCTTAATCAAATGATTTGCGCTTCGCGCTCCCGAGGTTCAGACCTTAATCAAATGATTTGCGCTTCGCGCTCCCGAAGTTCAGACCTTAATCAAATGATTTGCGCTGCGCGCTCCCGAGGTTCAGACCTTAATCAAATTATTTGCGCTGCGCGCTCCCGAAGTTCAGACCTTAATCAAATGATTTGCGCTTCGCGCTCCCGAGGTTCAGACCTTAATCAAATGATTTGCGCTGCGCGCTCCCGAGGTTCAGACCTTAATCAAATGATTTGCGCTTCGCGCTCCCGAAGTTCAGACCTTAATCAAATGATTTGCGCTGCGCGCTCCCGAGGTTCAGACCTTCAGACCTTAATCAAATGATTTGCGCTTCGCGCTCAATTATTTGCCGCGCGCTCCCGAGGTTCAGACCTTCGCGCTCCCGAATCAAATGATTTGCGCTTCGCGCTCCCGAAGTTCAGACCTTAATCAAATGATTTGCGCTGCGCGCTCCCGAAGGTTCAGACCTTAATCAAATTATTTGCGCTGCGCGCTCCCGAAGTTCAGACCTTAATCAAATGATTTGCGCTTCGCGCTCCCGAAGGTTCAGACCTTAATCAAATGATTTGCGCTGCGCGCTCCCGAGGTTCAGACCTTAATCAAATGATTTGCGCTTCGCGCTCCCGAAGTTCAGACCTTAATCAAATGATTTGCGCTGCGCGCTCCCGAGGTTCAGACCTTAATCAAATTATTTGCGCTGCGCGCTCCCGAGGTTCAGATCTTAATCAAATGATTTGCGCTGCGCGCTCCCGAAGTTCAGACCTTAATCAAATGATTTGCGCTCCGCCACCTTATTGTCGAACAGAACAAATATTTCAATTATTGTTAAATTAACTATTTGTTTTAAAGAAACATTGTAAAATGCAGAACAAATTCTCAAATATTTATATTATCATTAAAATAATATATATGTATTTTAAATATACTTTATTTTCAAACACAGAACAAATGTTAAAATAATTATTCTTAAAATAATATTTAAAATATCAATATTATTTAATATAATATTTAAACAAATCTAATTTGTCAAAAACAGAACACATATTTCAATATTTATATAATTATTAAATACGTATGTATTTAAAAAAAACTGTCAAATGCAGACACAATTATTAAAATAATAAAATATTGTTAAAATAATAAAATATAAAAATAATACAAATATTTTTAAAACAATAAAATCAACTTTGCAAAATAAATATATTTAATAAATTATTATTAAAATAATAGCACATTTATGCAGAAGCCTTTAGAAATTAAAAACATTGTCGGTGTGTCCATATGCTAGATGAAGTTAATGAGATAATAATGAGTAATTTGACCCGTTCTTCTATAAAGGCAAAGGCGGCAACAGCAACCGCTTCGAAAGCGATAAAGACTGTGTGAAAGCATGTCTATCCAAAGCAGAAGAAATCTACCCGGATGAGGCTAAACTCACTAAATACTGCATTTGTTGATTTGACATGAGTGACTGATGTTTCATGCTTTTACCTTCGTGTTCCTCAGATCACGTCTGTTCTCTGCCAAAGGACGAAGGCGCCTGTTTTATTGTATTATTACGAGAATGGAGAGAAAATCTGCCGTATGTTCTTTACACGGAGGCTGCCGAGGAAACGGCAACCGTTTTGATTCTCGAGAGCATTGTCAGACAGTTTGTCTCGGTCAGTAAGTCTCGTTTTGCCATTTTTAAACTGTATAATGTTAATAACCTGAAACCAAACAGTTGAGATTTCGACTCAACTCAGGGAAAAAATGTACAATGGTGTCTAAAAGCTAAAAGGTTCACCTAATTTCCCCCAAACACTCTTAAAAATAAATGTTCTTCACAGCGAGGCCATAGAAGTGACCGTTTTTGTACCTTTTTTTCTGACAGTGCACATGGGTTAATAATCAAACATCAGTTTCACTGGAAGATGTTAGATAACGTCTGAAAAAAAATCATTCATATGTTTTGGGGATAATTTTGAAGTATATAAATCGCTGTAAAATTTGGCACAGAGCTTTGCAATATTTCTTGAATCATCAGTAATATTGCCATCAACCATAAGTTTTTTTTATTTGGTTATTTTTAGCTTGTTCTCTTTCCAAAAAATACGCAGAATTTTGTTCACCCTCCTCAATCAATTTCCTACGCGATCTAATAAAAGCCCAATGAACGGACGACTCAAACCCGATGTCAGGTAAGAGGTGACGTGAGCTAATCATAGACTAAAGACCCAGGTAAACAATGAATTAATATTTTCTGTTGCTTATAGCATAATAGTTTTGTATTGTTTTTAGTGTGATCAACGTTTCCATAAGTAGTAGATGTGTTAGGGACGTAACACGCAACATTTGAATTATGCATCGCTAAAAATAACGAAATGACTCGAAAAAAGATTCGTTCATTTTGCTGAACGAGACTCAAAGATCCGAGTCGGTAAAATGATCCGAACTTCCCATTACTACCGTTTTCCACGAGACAGGAGGCGCTCGACCTTCCTTCAAACGCGTTTAAATCTCTCGACGTTTATCACGTGTAGAGTGTAGGAAGCATATTATTTTGAGCATGTTCGTTTATATAATTGATAACTGGGATGCAAAGTAAAACACACCATCTTTTAAACACTACGATGTTCAAGTAATCCGTGCCAAGTAATCAACGAACGACTGTGATTGGTCAATTCCGACCAGCGTTGAGTAAAGTAACACTTATCACGTGACATTGTCACTCATCGCAAAACGATGCAAAGTTTAAAAAAACGTTAAACGTTACGTTTTAAAGAAAAAAAAGAACACTGAACATTCTGAATCAAAGACATGCATTGACCTGTTCTTAAGTAAAATATGATTAAACCTCAGATAGTGTGTTGGCATGTTGAGAATCTTGTGTTTTGGGAAAGGTTTGAGTCAGATTGCAGTGGCCTTGAATTCCCTCCAAGCATTTCAGTATCTCTACAAGAATGTAGTCACTGTGAGAAACTGTTCATACGGGATGTTACACTCCCGTCTCTCTTTTTGTCAAATTACTAATGATTAATTTCGCCAACAAAATCAAAATATAGGATGGATTTGGTCAATGTACGATCCTAAACGATTTAAAAAAATAAATCCATAAAAAGTGTCTTTCATGGTTTGTACATGGTGATTTTAATTAACACTAACAATAAAGTAAAAAAAAAAACACGCTAAATAAAATAATATACGAACTACAAATCCCATGAACCCTTGCGCCTCTACGCCACCTGCGTCATCAGAACGAGCGGGAGGAACATTTTAGCAACAGAAATACTTCTGCACCCAGAAAATCACATCAAACACCAGCTGTAAGTACAAACTGGATATTTATACGCGAAGTGTGTTCCGGTAACGAGTGTCTAGTGGCTAAAAATAGACCGGGTCACTTAAAACGTGCTTTACGTGCTGATCCTGCGTCAGTGACGATAACACATGTTCAAATAGAGACGCGTAACGTTACATTTATGTAAACATACACGCATCACTTTAGGGGTGAACAACAGCGGTTACACGGTTAAGATTATTTAACGTTTAAACATGCAACGTAAGTTTACATGGAATGAATTTATCAGTGAAGTTGAATTAATATGAATAAAATACATTTAATTGCTAAATTTCATTGTTAATAAGTAGTGCTGTCAAAGATTAATCGCATCCAAAATAAAAGGTTTTGTTTGCTTAATATATATGTGTGTTATTTGTTATGTGTGCGTGTGTAGATGTGTATTATGTGTGTATATATATATATATATATATATATATATATATACACAGTATATATTTTGAAAATATTTATATTTATTTACATGTCTATGTTTATATTATATAATTTTCATTATAAAGAAATATATTTGTCTGAAATATATACATGCATGTGTGTGTATTTATATACACAGCACACATACATATATTATGTAAACAAATGTTTATTTTGGATGCGATTAGTGCTATTAATAATAGTAAATATAACAGTTTTAATAATTTTATTAAAAACATTAATTAATAGTAAACGTTAAGAGGGTTTGATTGTAATGTGTGTCAAATGTTATCTTTATAATTCACATGAGCTTTCGTTGTCTCTTCAGCAGAAGAGATGCAGTCAAGTTAAACTCTTGTTTATGTATTTTCTTCAGTTGGTGTCAAGATGGCATCAGATGATGTGGCGAATCTCGCCGACTCGTTGGCCAAAACCCAAGTCGACGAGGGCGAGCTCAGTTATAAAGGACAAGGCCTTAAACTGGACAACGCTCAGTCTGGTGAGCTGACGATGCTCTCCTAATGTTGCATGTTTATGAAAGAGTACCAGAGGTAATGCTGTGTTGTGTGCAGTGGAGAAGATGGTGAAGGCGATCGAGGAGTTTGACGGTCTGCGTGCGCTCAGACTGGAGGGAAACACCATCGGCGTGGAGGCAGCGCAGACCATCGCTAAAGCCCTGGAGAAGAAGAGCGACCTGCAGGTGCACGTGCCAGATCATCGGGACTTATTCCCAAGCCCTAAACACAGGAGGTCTCAACTGAGCTTAGAGGCAGCAGAAGAAACAAACAATGAAGTACCCAGTCATGCATCGAAATGACAGAAAAATAAACCAGCGTATCAAATTTTAATAGGCATGAGAAGATAAATCACATGTGCTCTGTTGCTGATGTCAAAGACATCGTGTCAACACAAACACAACAGTGTGTTTCCACAAATGTATCTGTCATTTGATGTAATTAAGACTGATGTCAGCATGGACAGTTTGTGCGACAGCATTACAAAAAATAAACATGAACAAATATGACAGAGGCTTGCTGTGAGATAAAACTACATTTGTGTTGAACACAAATTCAACATTATGATGGATACAAATTATGAGATTCCTCCATGAAAATTATATTTCAGTGCTTTATCTTGCTAAATGTTTATGTTTGCCCACATGAAAATAGCCTAAGATGCTGACATGGCATTAAATAACAATATACTATACTGTACATTTGCCAAATTATTTTTGGATTTGCAAAGTAATTTGAATATAGATTTAAAAAAATATATATAATAATTTAAAGTTTAAATATATTGGTAAGGTCTTAATTGTTAACATGGATTAATAGTGAGCTATATATTTATTTAATGTAGCAGTATATTATACATAACAGTATAACTGATAATTAATATTTAAGTATCTTTGTTAGTGTTAGTTGATAAAAATGTTCATGTGGGGTCACATTGCATTAAGTAAAAATCTTAAAACTCGATGTAGTAAATTTTGAGATTAATTAATAAATGCTGTATACGATTTTTTTCATTGTTAGTTCATGTGAACAAAACCTTATTGCACAGTCTTACCATATAATATTTCCTCCCATTATATATTGTCCATCACCATATCTGCTTAGGAAATCAGTATAGTGTGTTTTATGCTGTGAATTATTGGCTGCCAAGAGCAAGAAACCACATTTAGGTGATAATATTGTGCTGATAATAATGTTCGTGAAACACGTTGTCATATAGTGATGTTAATGTAGAAACCAATGAAACTATGGTCTTTACCTCTGTTGTGTTTCTCTCATGTTAGTGCTGCCACTGGAGTGACATGTTTACCGGCCGCCTGCGAGCTGAGATCCCTTCAGCGCTGGTAAGATGGGCACCTAATGATTTAATTCTACATCTTTTAGAGCAAAGACTTTTACAAACTCTTCATCAAACCCAGTGTGCTCATAGTTAGTAGCCGTGACTATAACAGACCGTTTAATGCTGGTAAACGTCGCCTCTCTAGGTTTCTCTGGGCGACGCGTTAATCATGGCTGGAGCTCAGCTCAAGGTTCTGGATCTGAGCGATAACGCTTTCGGACCCGATGGCGTGAAAGGCATTGAGAAGCTGCTGAAGAGCACCGCCTGCCACACGCTGCAGGAACTGCGTCTGAACAACTGTGGAATGGGCATCGGAGGAGGAAAGGTGGGCGGGGTTTATGAGACTGATGTCACCATGTCCTGAACAAGTGGGCGTCACTGTTGTGTTATATTATATTGCCCATTTATTTATCTGGAAATGTGGTGTTACCTGCTTCTCTAGATCCTGGCGGCGGCTCTGACGGTGTGTCATAAGAAGTCTAGTGCGCTCGGCACCCCCTTGCAGCTGAAGGTGTTCATCGCAGGCAGGAACAGACTGGAGAACGATGGAGCCACAGCACTGGCGCAAGCCTTTCAGGTGCTGAACCATACGAGAAATGACCCTGAACTACAATCTTCCAGAATAATATTGATAATTTTCTTGATTTTTCAGTCATTTGGTGCTTTAAAATCTACTGATTGCTGAACTTTGTCATTTGGTCCATTGCAGATGTTGTTCGGTTTCCCTCAGCTGATTTATCTTTTGGTGTTCGTTCATTGACTTATCTTCTCCATTTGTTCAATGGTGTTGTTTTGTCTTCTCCATTAGTCCACTGGTGTTGGTCCATTATGTTGTCTTCTCCATTACTCATTGCTTTAATATCCATTGGTCCATTGCTTAATTTTCTCCATTGATCCACGGGTATTGGTCCAGTGGCTCATTGCTTTATCTCCTCCAATAGAGGAGATAAAGCAATGGACCAACACAAGTGGACCAATGGAAAAGTAAAGCAATGGACCAGCGGAATAGATAAAGCAATGGACCAAAAACAGTGCACCAATGGAAAGAAATGGTATTGGACCATTGCTTCATCTTCTCTGTTGGTCCATTGCTTTATTTTCTCCATTGGTGCACTTGTGTTGGTCCATTGGTCCATTGCTTCATCCTCTCCACTGGTCCATTGCTTTATCTTTTCCATTGGTCCATTGCTTTATCTTCTCCACTGGTCCATTGCTTTATCTTTTCCATTGGTGCACTGGTGTTGGTCCATTGCTCCATTACTTTATTTTCTCCATTGGTCCATTGCTTTATCTTCTCCACTGGCCCATGGTTGTATCTTCTCCATTGGTGCACTGGTGTTGGTCCATTGCTCCATTACTTTATTTTCTCCATTGGTCCATTGCTTTATTTTCTCCATTGGTCCATTGCTGTATCTTCTCCACTGGTCCATTGCTTTATTTTCTCCATTGGTGTACTGGTGTTGGTCCATTGCTTTGTTTTCTCCATTGGTCCACTGCTTTATCTTCTCCATTGATCTATTGGTGTTGCTTTATGTTCTCAGTTGATTGGCAGTCTGGAGGAAGTGCACATGCCCCAGAATGGCATCAATCACCCAGGAGTCACAGCTTTAGCCACAGCAATGCAGCACAACCCGCAACTGCGAGTCCTGAACCTCAACGACAACACTTTCACCAAGAGAGGGGCGATCGCCATGGCACAGGTACACTGGAAAACAGATACTGCAGTTTAACTGCAAGAATCTGTTATTTGTATTATTGAAGAGCTGTATGACATAAACAGCGAAATACAAAAATTGATTTGTTAAAAATTAGTAAACATTTTAACTATTTACTTTGGATGTTTTCTTTTCACTAGTATGAAAGAAGAAACCTTAAGAAAGCAAAATTGATCAATTGAATGTAAACTGATGTTTCTTGCCTTCTTTTCAAATGTGTTTCTCTGTTTGTTAGGCATTGAAACACCTGCGCAATGTGCAGGTGATCAATTTTGGCGACTGTCTTGTTCGCTCTGAAGGAGCCAGTGCCATAGCAGAGACCCTTAGAGAAGGACTGCCGATACTCAAGGTACTGATAGGTGATCAATATCTATGCTATGTAGTCTTGGAAAAAGAGCTTTAACTGGTGACATGAAAAAAGCTAAATCAGTAAACATGCTCGTCTCACTCTCACCAGGAGCTGAATCTGTCTTTTGGGGAAATCACAGAGGATGCTGCGCTGGAAGTGGCTGTATCCGTACAGCATAAAGATCAGTTTGAAAAACTCGACCTGAATGGTACCAACATACATAAAAAAAAAACATCACAGCATTGTCAAGTCAAGTTTGGCTCTCAAAAAAATGGTGATGAACAGGTTATAAACCTGTGACAGTCTTTAAAAGACATTTAAGATTTAGTTAAGATTAAAAGTTATGTCAAAGCGGTGTATTTTTCTAGTTGCTTGGAAAGATTGACGCATTGCTATTAATCATCTAATACATAACACTGTTTAAATATGTTACTAATAATGATAAAGAAATCACTGTGGGTTATTATAGTTTGCAAAACTAAAAACATTTTTAAATAAAATAAATGTTCATTGCAATATAAAAAAAACTTTCCAATGATATAAAAATTGTATTTAGTTTAAATAGATGTACTAAAATAACTGAAATTTAAATGCAATTTATTTTTAAATTAAACTATACATTTAAATAAAAATGAGCAAAATGTATGTAGTAAACTAATAAAGTTGACACAAAAACAGCTACATTTAAAAAAAAAATTACAAATAAAATTGGTCCATTGCTTCATCTTCTCACTTCATCTTTTCCATTGCTCCATTACTTCATCTTTCCATTGTCATCTTTTCCATTGCTCCATTATCTTCTCAATTGCTTCATCTTTTCCATTGCTCCATTACTTCATCTTCTCAATTGCTTCATCTTTTCCATTGCTCCATTACTTCATCTTCTCAATTGCTTCATCTTTTCCATTGCTCCATTACTTCATCTTCTCAATTGGTCCATTGCTTCATCTTCTCCATTGCTTCATCTTCTCACTTGGTCCATTGCTTCATCTTCTCCATTGCTTCATCTTTTCCATTGGTCCATTGCTTCATCTTCTCCATTGCTTCATCTTCTCCATTGCTTCATCTTCTCAATTGCTCCATTGCTTCATCTTCTCCATTGCTTCATCTTCTCCATTGCTTCATCTTCTCCATTGCTTCATCTTCTCAATTGGTCCATTGCTTTATTTTCTATATAAATATAAATAAATTATTAATTGTAAATAAATAAGTACTAAAACTACAACTGAAATAGTCAATTAAATCCAAAAAAGTAATATAAAAAGACAGAGACACAACAACATGATTAAAAATGTAACCAATGAAAACTGAAATCATGAAAACAAAAGTTTCAAAAATATTAGTAATATTATATATTAAAACTAAAAAAGGTTAATAAAAACTATAATAGAATGTAAATAATACTCAAATAACATCCATGACATAAAGTGGTGTAATTAAAAAAATACACACTGCAGCAACACTCACAAACAGTTGGTTGTGTTTGTCTTTAGGGAACAGTTTAGGTGAAGAAGGCTGTGAAAATCTGCGAAAGGTGATGGAGATCATGGCAGACAAGCTGTGCTCTCTGAGGTATCAAACACACCTGAACTACGAACTACATTGTGACGTTCATGACAGTTCAGCACATTTCAAGAGATATTGTTAATCCTTTACCTGATTTGCATGAGCTTTCGGTTCTCGAATGATTTCATATGAATGGAGCATAATTCCTTCTCATGTCACAGTGATGACGATGGCGAACCTGAGGAAGATGAGGAGGAGGAGGACGACGACGACGATGATGATGAAGATGATGAAGATGTGGAGGAGGAAGAAGAGGAAGAAAAGAGTGAATTAAACCAGGTTTGATCAAACTGTCAATTCTTCCCTTTTGAGGCACAATTCAAATCAACAAAACAGAAAACATAAGTGAGAACAAAATAAATGTGTGTCTGTTTACATAGTTCTCAACGCCGCCCTCAGCACCTCGTACTCCAGACGTCTCGTCTTTCCTGAGCTTTCCGTCTCCAGACAAACTCCTGCGACTCGGCGCAAAGAGAAGCTTCCTCATCCAGCAGCAGGTCCGTCTTTTCCGCTTGTGACTTTTACAGTCTTTTAGATTAATTTCAGGGTTTCTGTGGCAATGTCAACACACCCTTCTACAGTTTAAGGCCTGAAAAAGGTCTTCAATCGAGTAGAACGTCTTAACTTAAATGTTGCATGCACTGCAGATATATGAATGGCAGCGGCTATTTTCATTAATTGCAATGGATTCTATTTACACTGTTAAATAGCAAGATTTTATGCTATTTATTCTACTTATAGCAAATTGTGGTAAATATCTGGACCTCAGTATTGTAGTAAATTACATTGACATTGAGTAAATTATAGTTTTAATTCAATTTATTAAATGGATGCCACCTTATTGGGAAAATAACCTCTCCAGCTACACCTACCCGATACTTTTATTTTCAACTTTTTGATTATTGTATTCATTTTTATTGAAAATAAATGCCTTTTTGATGCGATACGAGATTTGAAAAGGGATTAAAAAAAAAAGTAAAAGGCTGATTCGAACCCGGGTCGATCGCATCAAAAAACATGGGCCATACCATCTACGGCACTGAAATTATCGACACTGAAATTAGCTGAATTAGCGTTTTTTTAGTGTTGACTAACCCAATCACACGTTAGTGGGCGGAGTCAGTGTAAGTAGCCTCTTCCAACAAGGCTGGCTATTTGCACTTAGTGTAAATACACTCCGAATATGAAAATCTTCCTCAGTATTTGTCTTGTTTTTCAATACAAATATCTAAACAAGGTAAATTTACTTGATATGCAAAATAAACACATGAAGTAATCGTTAACATTTTCTCAGTAACTGTAACAGATTACCTGATTCCGTTACACGTAACTGGTCACTCCCAGCGCTGTGTGTAGTAATTGCGGAGCGTCTGCGTGTTTTCCGCAGGTGGACGTGTCGGACGCGAGTAAGACCGTGGAAGTGTTTCTGAAGATCTCGTCTGTGTATAAGGAAGACGATGCCGAGGTGAAATCGGCCGTGCTGGAGAGCATCGGTGAGATGAACATCTGTGGGATGGCTGCTGGACGATCCGAGACGTCTGACTGATTCTCGTGTGTCTGTGTGTTTCAGACGCAGTGCTGGGTAAAGCCTTCCTCGCACACTCCTTCCAGGGCCTGAGTTTTGTGTCGTCGTTGCTGGTGATGCTCGGACTGTTGAAGGTACAAACGTTTAGCGCATTCAGACTGGCAGCGAAAACTGAGCTAATCTGTGTGCTAAGAGATTTTACAATGTTTTACTTGCAAATATCATGTAACTAAAATAGGTTATGAACGCCATTTCATGTACCAATGCGTGCATGATCATGCAACTGTGAAATCAGAAGTACATTATTGCCACATTCACTAAAGCATGTGTTTAGCTAACCAATCTACGAAATCTGTGCTTGAAACTGCTTGAAATTGTACTGAATTGTTGTTGTTGTTTTTCAAATGTTTTTATGTCAAATATTGCAAACAACGCTCGTTCTCAAATATACAGGTGTAAATGTTAATGTAGACCCATGCAGATCATTTCAACTATGGGGGGGGCTGTAAGCATGCTATTATCACATATGGAACGTGTTTTAAAAGTCTTCATGCTAATTAAATTTTTTTGTAAATATTGTTAGGGTTTCTGCAAGTTTTATAGAAGTAAATGTAAGACTTTATTAAGAACGATTAAAGAGAGTAAAACACAATGACTTTTATTAGCAGGACACTAAAAGTTACAAAAAATATGACTTCTAACTGATCTCGGTGTATGTATTTTACGAAAAGTAGCTTAACTATAGCATGGAAGTAACTCTTACTGTACCTTCTGATCAAAATGTTCTTCGTTTAGTGTTTTTTGTCTAATTTCCCAGTAATTGCATCTTAAATCAAGAGGCAAAAATGTCATATTATGAAGTCTTAATTTTTGAGAAATGTATCAAAATGAAGTTAATTAAAACCAAATATCTACCAGTGGGTTCAGAAGAATCGACTTTGATTCAAAGCGAAACACGCTTTCATTCCCCATTGACAGATGCTCTTGTTTTAAGCATAAACTCACTTCAATTTCTGAAAATAAATGTATCGATTTAAGGATGCTTAGATATTTGTACAGACAAAAAAGATGTGCATGCGACATTTAATGCCAAATTTAAGTTTTCTGCTCCAATTTAAGACCTGTTAATGGCTTCATTTGTGGCAGGGCAAATTAGCACTTTTTAAGACCCTCAGAAACCCCTGTCTTAATAGAAATGTAATTGGTTTCATCACTCGTCATCTGATGATGGAAAGCATGTTTAGATGTTCCTCTCTCTCTCTCTGTAGAGTGAAGACAAGCTGAAGCCAGTGAGGGTCGTCCCAGGACATCTACAGTGTGTGGAGCATGCGGTGAAACAGAGCTATTTCCCTCGAGAACACATCACTATGCTGAACGCTTTCATGGCCAGGTAACCCAACAAACAGAAGTGTTTACATTTTTGTTATTAGCAGCATGTGATGTGTTTGATTATTTTATACACAGGCCGAATAAGTCGCTGGAGCCGTGCAGCAGTGCTCGAGATCGTCTGAAATCCACCCTGCAGAAACTCACACCTGAGAGCTGAACACTTCGGAAACACACCTGCATCTGATTGTTAATATTAAACTGCCATGTCTTGAAACCTCTCCTGACTTCCTGCCTAGTTTATCTTCCATCTAAGCCACCCTTAACATAGAAAAGTGCTTTAGCCATTATTTCAGAAGTGAAGGGGGCAGAAAGGTCAAGTGTAAAGCTGCTTTATTCTAACAAGGGGTGGTCGTTATATGATAATTATATATATATATATATATATCACAATATAGTAATTTTTGCTTTCTATGACATCCAATTTTTTACACAATTTCATAAAGCTTGCAAACATTGAGTAAATTATATATATATGTATATATATATTATAACAAGATGATACATTTGACAAAGAATTGATTGGAAAAAAAACGTTTAAAGCATGATTTTTCAAACACACACATACTAAACATGAATATGAACTCTTACCGTTATTAAAAAGACATACCCAATATGTGATTAAAACATGAAAGTCAAAAGTTTGGGTTACAGATTTAACATGGAGTTATACATAGAAATGATTAGTTACTCATAAGTTTCACATGTGTTTTAAAACATAGTTGCACATGCGTTTTAAGATGATTTTTATGTGCACATAGAAACGACAGTCTCTATGAAGTTCTGTATAGGACATAAGGACATTCCTTGTCCTTCTTGCATTGGACCTATCAATACGTAATCTTTTGTCTTAATGTTGCAAGCTGTTCTGTGAAAGAGGCTTGCTGGTTAGGCTGTATTCAGACTAGGGGTTGAACGACTTCTGATTTTTAAAAGTCGACTTTTATGTGATGAAAGTCAAGTCGAAGTCGACTAGACGCTGATGACGTCATTAATGAACAAATAAGTCTGGAGCTGTGGCAAACACCTTGTGCACAGCTATGAAATATGACACAGCACTGCCAACATGACTATTGCACCTAAAACAGCTTATTTTGATCAGTTCTTTAGTCTTTGGGTCGTTATATTTCTCACAGATTCTGCTCGTTCTGAATCAGATACAGTAAAGATTACATTCATAAGAATGCATGCATTAGTGAGAGCGATTGCGTGTGTGAATTAATTATATCTGGCAGCGTCTCTCTAGTAGTAGTGAAGCTGTGGGATTTAGTTATTAAGAAATATATGCTTGAACTTTTCAGTTTCTAAGCTATTTTACCGAGAAATCACAGAACAGTGTTGACGATACATGTCCGTGCTGAATGATTCTGTGCGCGTGATGTATTGTATGCGCTACTGTCTGTAGCTATGTGTGTGTGATCTGCGCGTGATGTATTGTATGCGCTACTGTCTGTAGCTATGTGTGTGTGATCTGCGCGTGATGTATTGTATGCGCTACTGTCTGTAGCTATGTGTGTGTGATCTGCGCGTGATGTATTGTACGCGCTACTGTCTGTAGTCTGTGTGTGATCTACGCGTGATGTATTGTACGCGCTACTGTCTGTAGCTATGTGTGTGTGATCTGCTCGTGATGTATTGTACGCGCTACTGTCTGTAGCTATGTGTGCGTGATCTGTGCGTGATGTATTGTACGCGCTACTGTCTGTAGCTATGTGTGTGTGATCTGTACGTGATGTACTGTACGCGCTACTGTCTGTAGCTATGTGTGTGTGATCTGCGCGTGATGTATTGTACGCGCTACTGTCTGTAGTCTATGTGTGTGATCTGTGCGTGACATATTGTACGCGCTACTGTCTGTAGCTATGTGTGTGTGATCTGCTCGTGATGTATTGTACGCGCTACTGTCTGTAGCTATGTGTGTGTGATCTGCGGTTGATGTATTGTACACGCTACTGTCTGTAGCTATGTGTGTGTGATCTGTGCGTGATGTATTGTACGCGTTACTGTCTGTAGCTATGTGTGTGTGATCTGCTCGTGATGTATTGTACGCGCTACTGTCTGTAGCTATGTGTGTGTGATCTGTGCGTGATGTATTGTACGCGTTACTGTCTGTAGCTATGTGTGTGTGATCTGCTCGTGATGTATTGTACGCGTTACTGTCTGTAGCTATGTGTGTGTGATCTGTGCGTGATGTATTGTACGCGCTACTGTCTGTAGCTATGTGTGTGTGATCTGCGCGTGATGTATTGTATGCGCTACTGTCTGTAGCTATGTGTGTGCGTTACAGTGCAGCAGCGCATTAGATCAGAACTTGATTAACTTACCTGTACAATAAGTGTTTAAAACCCGCATTCTGCCGTTCAATTTCCAGCATCCAGTAATATAATCACACATGTCTTGTGGAGCGCATTCAGAGTATGAATTAGTTTGGAATTTGAACTGTTTGGAAACGGAGCGTAAATGTGGATTTATTATCCTATTGCGCCCTCTATAGGACCAGCGACTAGTCGACTTCAAGCTTGAAGCGTCATGGCAGAGCACTGAAGTTGACTAGTGGATTAGTCTGTGCAACCCCTAATTCAGACTAGTTGGAGCTAGGAATCTGATATATGACGTCCTGTTGGGCTTCTCTGGAAATTCGGCTCCTCAGGTTTCAATGTTCTGATCGCTTCTTACATTTGTCTGATTGGGTCCCTGATGTCCTACAAGGGAAACATGGATTCCAACATGCACTGTGACATTCTGAAGCAGAAGATGATGCCCTCCCTTCAGAAACTGTTTTTCAACATAACCACCTCAAACACTCAGCCAAGATGACAACTGCCTTGCTGAAGGTGAATGTGATGGAGTTGCAATGTCTCCAGACCTGAACCCTATCGAGCACATGTGGGGCATCCTCAAGCGGAAGGTGGAGAAGCACCATGTGTCTAACATCCAGCAGCTCCGTGATGTCATTATGGAGGAGTGGAAGAGAATCTGGTGAAGTCCATGCCCAAGAGGATTAAGGCAGGGCTAAAATATTGACACTTTGGACACAGTTTTGACACATTCACTCATTTTTGTTGTCAGTTATTTGGGCAATAGTGGTTATATGTTGAGTTATATTTAGAGTACAGTACATTTCTACTTCTATACAAGCTGTACACTGACTACTCTAAAATATATCCATGTTTCATGTGTGCAGTATTGTTCCTTGAGAAATTATACTAAAACAATTTCACTTTTGTGAGATACTGTATGTACCAAAAGGCACCCTACAGTGATATTGACCCAGTTATTGTTTATTGTTATTTCTTTCCATATAATTACATCTTTATCCACCTGTGGCATATGTGAAGCAAGTGTGGAAGATGACAAACGAGTCTCCTGCAGTCTGAACGATGCCCCACGGTGATCATCAGTTTAAACTGGCAACACAATTGAATCCGTCATTACAAATATAAATAACTCATTTTTGACCAAAAACTAATTTAAGTCTTTTTATTGGGAGATCTGAAAGCTTCAAAAATCAAACAATCTGTACATCATATTTTAACACATTATTCAATATTCAAAGAGTTGCATCAAATTTCAACACATTTTCAATGTTCATTGAATAAAATACCTGATATAGCAAAAGAGAATTGATAGCATTAATTGTGTGTATTATGCTTATGATAATTATGTGTATTATTAAGACAATGTTTTGGCTATACTGAGGCAAGAATAAGTTTGTGAACCTTTGAAAATATTAAGGTTTTTGTTACTCCACTGTGACTGTGTATTTAATAAAAAAAAAATTATAAAGTACAGATCATATTTTATGAGTAATCAATGCAGAAATCTAAATATGTTTACAGACTTATAAAACAAAACATGCAAAGAGTGCTGCTAAGGTAAAAATCTCCATATCCTGGTGATCTTTTGATAAGGGATAGTTTTGGGTAGGGTCCTGCTAATACGTCTTCATGGGGGTGTGGGTGCCAAAAAGTTTAAATTTGTTCTGGGGAAAGTGGAGCAAGGGGAGGGAGTGGGTCTGGATCTCTGTGAATTTCTAATTAATCTTTGGAAATTGAGTGTGGAGATACTACACGCTGGCTTTAATCTGGGTCTGGCCCTCTCGTCTTTGAGCCCCACTGGGTGAGAATCTGACGGAGATAAACACATAATTACTCATGACATTCCATCAGTAATATAACACATTAGCTGGGTCTATTATCATTTTACAATTATAAAGTTGGACTTTTTAAGAGCACCAACGATCAAATACATGCTGTCACGAGAGATGAGGTTGAGGACTCAAATGCAGAGGAAATCAGGGTTTTTTAATAATAAAAAACAAACAAGCAGGCAGGCAGAAGACTGGAGCACAGTCAAACATTTAACTCACATGAGACACACGAAAGACAACGGATCAGCACAGGACTACAGACACCAGGAGGCTAAATAGGGAGACAAACGAGGGTAACGAGGGAGACACAGGTGGAGCCACTGAAACAATGATTTGGTGACAAGATGGGAGGGGACAGACCATAGACAGGAGAAAGCACATGGCACAACACAAACACAACAGGCCATGTGCTCACAGACACAGTGACCTCTGGTTGCCATCTAAGGCACACAAGCCGGTAGCTGTGACAGAACCCACCCTCCAAGGAGCGGATTCCAGACGCTCCACAGTCTGGGGCACAAAACAAGAGTCCAGGAGGGTGGCGAAGAGGAGGCGGACTGGGGGAGGGGCCGGCAGAGCAGGAGGCCAGGGCGGGGCCGGCAGAGCAGAGAGTTTGACCGTGGGCTCCCGGACTGGAGCGGGCTCTGGAGCGGATTCTGTGGGTTCACGGACTGGAGCGGGCTCTGTGTGCTCACGGGCTGGAGCGGGCTCTGTGTGCTCACGGGCTGGAGCGGGCTCTGTGTGCTCACGGGCTGGAGCGGGCTCTGTGTGCTCCCGGGCTGGAGCGGGCTCTGTGTGCTCACGGGCTGGAGCGGACTCGGGAGCGGACTCTGCGGGCTCACGGAACGGAGCGGGCTCGGGAGAGGAGTCTGTGTGCTCACGGGCCGGAATGGGCTCAGGTGCGGGCTCTTCGAGCTCCTGGAACGGAGCGGGCTCAGGAGCGGACTCTTCGAGCTCCCGGAACGGAGTGGGCTCAGGAGCGGACTCCTCAAGCTCCTGGAACGGAGCGGGCTCAGGAGCGGACTCTTCGAGCTCCTGGAACGGAGCGGGCTCAGGAGCGGACACGTCGAGCTCCTGGAACGGAGCGGGCTCAGGAGCAGACTCTTCGAGCTCCCGGAACGGAGCTGACTGCGTTGGCTCCCGGAACGGAGCGGACTGCGCGGGCTACCGGAACGGAGCGGACTGCGCGGGCTCCCGGAACGGAGCGGACTGCGTGGGCTCCCGGAACGGAGCGGACTCTGGAGCGGACTCTGTCGGCTCACGGGGCGGAGCGGGCTCTGGAGCGGATTCTGTTGGCTCCCGGAACTGAGCGGGCTCTGGAGCGGACTCTGTCGGCTCACGGGGCGGAGCGGTCTCTGGAGCGGATTCCATGGGCTCACGGGCCGGAGCGGGCTCTGAAGCGGACTCTGTGACCACCGGGCTGGAGTTTACTGGAGACATGCCGGCTGCCCGTACAGACCTCATGGGGGGATCCTCCAGCTTACATACCCGCCTCGGCATCCCAGGGTGCGCTGCAGCTTTGACGGCCGCCAATAGGGGCACTGCAGCTCCATCTGCCGCCACTGGAGGAGCTGCAGCCTTGTCGCCCACCACCTGAGGCACACCAGCCACCTTAGCTGGGGAACGTGCCAAAGCCTCAACAAATTCCCCAAATGTGAGGTGGTCCAGCCCCCTCATCCTCCACCAGCTGAGGGGCTCGTCAAGGGCGCTGTTGAAGAGGTCCTTGAGGGCCTCATCATTGTAACCTAGCCCCTCAGCTGCACCACAGAACTCCACGGCAAACCTCCTCACGTCATTGCCCTGCTGACGGCAGGAGCTCAGGGCCTCGAACTGGAGGATGCGTTGGTATAGGGGGCTGGAGATAGTGGCGGGTGGTGGGCGATCCAAACCCCTCCGCTGCTGAGTCCTCATCTTGGCTGATCCGTTCTGTCACGAAAGATGAGGTCGAGGACTCAAATGCAGAGGAAATGTTTTTTTTTATAAAAAAATGAAACAAATGAAGAACATAAACCACCCCAAAGGGGAAAAACAAGCAGGCAGGCAGAAGACTGGAGCACAGTCAAACATTTAACTCACATGAGACACACGAAAGACAACGGATCAGCACAGGACTACAGACACCAGGAGGCTAAATAGGGAGACAAACGAGGATAACATGGGAGACACAGGTGGAGCCACTGAAACAATGATTTGGTAACAAGATGGGAGGGGACAGACCATAGACAGGAGAAAGCACATGGCACAACACAAACACAACAGGCCATGTGCTCACAGACACAGTGACCTCTGGTTGCCATCTAAGGCACACAAGCCGGTAGCTGTGACACATGCTTTATGTGCTCGTCATGTCCTGATTAGAACCCAAAATAGATACATTTTAAGTCTGCTTTTTAAAACAATGAAAAAAGAGGCAGTATAATGTCTAGTATATGTGTCATAAACCACCAAGGAAACTCTGTATATACATGCAGTGTGCACATATAGTTTGATTGGAAGCTTCTGACATATAAACACACACATCACTCTGGGGCTGTTTCATAAAAGACGCTATGAAAAGTGGGGATTAAATTCAAAAAACCTGACTTGAAATAATCTAAAAAATCGGGACTACAGCAGTTTCATAAATGACAGATTTAAGTTAACACAATTTCACTAATTCCATCCAGGTTCAATGAGTCAAGATAATTTTACGTGCACGCTTATTCTTAAGCAGCCCTTAACGATCATGGATCAATCGATCCACCATGGCAAACAGCAAATATTTGTGCTGTTTAATGCATTTTGAGATGTGTTTTCCTTAACCGACACGTCACAGTTATATTCTTCATCTATAAATGTTAGAAAGTCATGAAAATATATCCATTTTGCTGTCAGGAGTGGGTGAGGCTTACGCGAGCGAACAAGGACTGCTCCGCGCATGCATGCTAAACAGACTAAACACAATAGAATAATAGTGCAATACTTTTGTGTAAAATATACATTTTACTAAAATATTTGTTGTTGGACATTAAATGTGGCATGTAGAATTTCAATCCTACATATAAGTGTATTTTTATTATATCAGTAACTGTAAATCAAATGTAAGCTGGCTTTGCACAATTTGCACTGTCAAGGACCAGAAAAGTATGAAAGACATCGTCAGAATAATCCATCTGCCACGAAAAAAAAACAACAACAATGAATAACTACTTTATTCAACAATTCCGTCTCCTCTGCATCAGCGTAGCACCATTTTGGAGAGAATCCGCTGGACGCAAATTGAGGTGCGGCTGACACAGAACAGCGTCCAGCGAATACTCTGCAAAATGGCGCTACGCTGTTCATGTATATGAGACGAATTGTCTCGTATCTTCGTAAAATTACAGTTGAACCACTGATGACAGATAGACTATTCTGACGATGTCTTTCATACTTTTCTGGGCCTTGACAGTGATAGTTACTTGGCAGTAAATGGGGCAGTCACAAGCCTCCCGGTTTTCATCCAAAATATCTTAAATTGTGTTCCGAAGACGAACGAAGCTTTTACGGGTTTGCAACGACATGGGGGTAAGTGATTAATGGAGTTACCCTTTAATGTGTAATCCTCTAGAAAATGTAGTCTGTTTTCTATAATTTATTTAATCTTTAATTCAGTGATTTTAACTTATAATTTAGTGTTTTTAATGCTGAAAAGAGCAATTTTAGATTGTAATTTTTTTAATGTTTTACTAATAACCATTAAAGGTACAGCTGTCATACAATCAGAAAGACAGGCTACATGGCTAGAAACTGCTGATCAACTGAGTGGGCAAGTAGCAAATGTCAAAATGTTTTCATATATCTTTAAAAAAATCTCTAATTGCATCTTGGACACAATACATTAAATACATTTGGTTGGAGCCTATATTTTTATTTATTTGATTATTTAAGTTGCATTTTCTGTATACTTTTATTTTTGGACTTATAATAAAGTAAACTAGTAGAACCTGAATTCCGGAAATGTTGGGGCATTCAGTGACTATAAGTGACTATTCACAAACTGTTTTATTCATGGTATAATACTATAAATGAGGACATAATATTTAACGTCATCCATTCAATACTTTTAGTGCACCATCCAACCAGTAATCGCAACAGTAATCGTTGCTTTTACATTCAGCTCAGCTTTAAAATTATGTCAGTTTCAAAATACAAATATAAAGAATATAAAGAAATATAAAGAAATACAAATTATAAATGTGTTTTTTCTCTTTATTTCAAGTTTATAGCAAGATATAAAAGTGAAGGAAGATCACGAGGCATGAAAAACAAACAGTTTAGCCTAATTTATAATGAAAATAATGTCTCGTTGTTCGTTATTTTTATCAGAAAGATGACTCACATGCCACTTGACAAACACATTATTGCAATAAAGCCTACATATTGTTTGTATTGTGTTATAAAACTGACACATTTTGAAAGCTGAGACTTTGGAATATCTCCCGGTGCTCCCAATCCGGTGTTGTGCCCAATCCTGACCCCTGCCAGATTATTACCCTCTAGTATTGATAGGTTTAGGGTTAGGTGTGGGGCAGTATTGTATGGGAGTATATGTAGTATTTCGACTTTATTCTTTCGACTTTATTCTCGTAGTATTTCGACTTTATTCTCGTAGTATTTCGACTTTATTCTCGTAGTATTTCGACTTTATTCTAGTAGTATTTCGACTTTATCCTTGTAGTATTTCGACTTTATCCTCGTAGTATTTCGACTTTATCCTCGTAGTATTTCGACTTTATTCTCGTAGCATTTCGACTTCATTCTCGTAGCATTTCGACTTTATTCTCGAAACATTTCGACTTTATTCTCAAGAATAAAGTCGAAATACTACGATAATAAAGTCGAAATTCTATGAGAATAAAGTCGAAATGCTAATAATTGACTTTAATAATTGAATAATTTACTTTATTCTCGTAGTATTTCGACTTTATTCTCGTAGTATTTCGACTTTATCCTCATTGTATTTAAAATGTAAAATTACGAGATTAAGGTCGTAATATTTCGAGAATAATGTCGAAATACTACGATTTTATTCTCGAAATATTACGACTTTAATCTCATAATTTTAGATTTTTTTTTATTTTTTTATGTGGCACTAAAACGCTGTCGTAAAATATTTATGAATTGCTAATTACAACATTGAAATAAAAATGTAAAGCCTGTACAAATACTAGAAATTGTGAATATAAATAACTGAAATAAGCCTGGCTTATTTGGTAAACTTGTTTTATGAAACATTTCACATGATCAGAAACAGAAACAGAAATCTCTTCTGTGAAGTGACCATGGCATGTTCCCTTCGCTAACGGACTTCTGGAAGGGCCCTTCGTAAAGGGATTAAGTTGTTCACTTTCTTTTGGAACGTCCCTATAAGTAGCGTCCCCTTCCCGAAGTGCTCTTGAAGGTTTGGAATTCGCCCAATATCACTGTAGTTAAATATGGTTTAGGTAAAATGTCAACCTAAATTTCTTGTCAGTCCACATATAATCTATCAAAACCGCGGCGGCCGAGAGAGCTCAACGCGCTGCAAATAGAAAAAACACCTGCAAATTAAGGAAACAACTTCCTCAATTTGACAACACACACGCTGCAAATGCTCACAACACAACCAAAAAAGAAATGCGCTGAAAATTAAATATATTTGGTTGTGTTGTGAGCATTTGCCTCATCTGCTGTCAAAATGCTGAAAATGTTTTCTTGATTTGCTCGTGCTTTTTCTATTTGCATGGGTTTTCTGAAGTTGGTGCGCGTTGAGCTCTCTCGGCCACCGTAGAAAACTAATTATTTTGGTTAAAATAATTATTGCACTAAGAACTATTGTAAAGTGACTAATGGATACATCACTAATTAAGTTTTCTATTTAGTCTCACAGATGCAACTAATCCATAATAATAATTCAGATTGTTATAATTTGTTGCAGCCCAATGCATTTTAAACACAAAAGGGGAAATAAGTCTGAATTACACCATTCATTTAATGAAAAAGATTAAACACCACTAGACTGGATTTTAAATGTGAATGTTTTTAGAACTCATATTCTTGAAACTCACCTCTGGTCTGACATCCAGGAGTCTGAATGACATGGACGCTTTTCACTACAAAGTCAAATTAAAATTCAATTACAACTGTTGTATATTTAATACACTCTTTTCTGAAAATAAATCAGTATTTACCTCTTTTAGATATCTTTTCTATCTCCACTTTACAGAACTGCTGCAGTTTGTCTCTGAGCTGAACGACTGATTTCACTACATCATCAAAAGAGAGGCGAGAGCTGGCAGTGAAGCCGTTTGCAGATCCAAAGAGAGAGACAGATGGCAAACTCTACAGACACAAAGACAAAAACTTCTGTTATACCTGCTAACAAAATAACTTCTCAATGAATAAATGTAAACACCTTGAGGAAATAAACATGATCATTTGTGTGTGAAAGCTGCTCAAGCTCAGCATTTCTCCTCCTCAAATCATCGATCTCGTTCTTCAGTCTCTCCAGTTGTTCTTCAGCTCGACTCACTGCAGCTCTTTCCTGATCACTGATCAGCTGCATCACCTCAGATCGACGTTTCTCAATGGAGCGGATGAGTTCAGTGAAGATCCTTTCACTGTCCTTCACTGCTGTCTGTGCAGAGCACTGTTATAGCACACACATTATAATCAGATCATTCACTAGTGCTGATACAAACAGCAACAGTGGCTTCAGTGGGAACTAAGACTCAAGCTTTTCTTCTTCTCTTAACTCACCTTATGAGATTCCACCGCCTCTCTCAGCTCCTGAAGATCTTTCTCTTTCTGCTGGATTGTCTTCTGGATTTGTATTTTGTTCTCCTCCAGATGTCTCTTTGGAAAACACAACTATGATTAACTCAACACTACCATTCAAAAGTCTGTTATTGGAAAAAGAAAAGTAATTTTCTTCTGTTGCTTATGAGATCAAATATGCAGCAGTACCTGTTTCTCTTTTCTTTCTGCTGCAGTTGATAGAGTGTCATGATTTTTGTGTTCATCCACAAAACACAGCATACAAATACACTGCTGGTCAGTACGGCAGTAAATTTCCAGCATTTTATTATGTTGAGGGCAGATCATCTCCTGCATTCGTACAGTGGCGTCCATCAGGTCATGTTTTCTACCTCTGAAGAGATTCTCATGCTGTTCAAGATGATTTCGACAGTAAGAGCTTCGACAGTCCATACAGGATTTCACTGCTTTCTGTTTAATTCCAGTACAGGAGTCGCACTGAACATCTCCAGATCCAGTGTGATGAACTGCAGGAACAGCAGCTTGCAGTCTCGTCTCCTTCAGTTTCTCCACCATTTCAGCAATCACCACATTCTTACCTAAAACAGGTCTTGGTGTGAAGGTTTTTCTGCACTGAGGGCAGCTGTAGATTCCCTTCCAACCCTCTTCGTTCCAGCAACCTGAGATGCATCTCATACAGTAACTGTGTCCACAGGGAATCGTCACTGGATCCTTCAGTAGCCCCAGACACACTGAACAGCAGAACTGATCCTCAGCCCATGAGATACTGGCTTCTGCCATTTCACTGTATATGAACACACAGACGTGATACACACTGCAGCTCGACAGTTCAGTTCCTTCTTCTATGAACTGGAGAGTTATATAGGGTACACCGGGGCTAATTCACAGTACCTAAAATTTATAATTGCAGAAAAAAACAGAAAAAATACAATAAAAAAAAAAAAAAAAAAAATATATATATATATATATATATATTAGTGGTGGGCCGTTATCGGCGTTAACGTACTGCGTTAACGTGAGACTCTTATCGGGCGATAAAACAAATATCGCCGTTAATCTATTCTCAAAGTTGGGTTGGGAGCTGGGTCTATACTACGCAAGCTATGATGACTTTCACCCTGATATTTTAGCGCGGATGTATACCTAGCCGAATTGCACTGTAGGGGGCGAGAACGAGTATTCGAACTAGAGGCTCGCAGTCCGTGATGGACAGATTGTTAACGGCTGGTCTATGTGGTAATACAATCGGGCAGGACATCCAAACGCTCACCTATCATTCATCAACCTCAAATATGGATTTTCATCTGAAAGATGTATGTAGTAGCAACTTTACATGGCCGCTCAATATGATGTTAACCTAGAGAAATGTGCGCTATTGAAGTGTTTGTGTGGAAGCGCGTTTGCTGCAGGACAGGCTCCGGTGCGCTCACTTGCTCTTAAAATCTCCGTCATTTTTGGTCATACAGATAAAAGTAGCCTAATACATCTTTCGAATCTGTAAAGACTCTACGTTTATTTGTGTGCACTCAGAATAACAACGAAACGCTGCGCTTTTAAGCAAACAGGATGTGCTTTAGGTCTCATGTGAACTTGAGCGAGAAACTTCGAAACTCCGTCTTTGAAAAATATATCTATAGAGAGTGAAATGTCTAAAAATAGAAGACGTGTGTGTTAGCATGGATGATTTACATGAAATTTAATCTGTGCAACACTGTGCATAATAAGATGGCTTTCAGTTCAATATAATAACAAAAAACGACATTTTGGGTTTTTATTCAACTAATAAGGTGGGCACGCTGTGATCTGTACTATATTTTTTACTGTAATTGACAGTTATCAAAAAAAAACAAAAACAAAAACAACAACACGGGAGTGGGAGGGAATGGGAGTCATTCTTCCGGGAGTGGAACGGGATTTTCCCCCAGTTTTTTCGTGGGATTGGGATGGGAAGAGATTAAAGTTTGTGATGCATTTTGTAAACAGGAGATGAGCCCCTGGTCTAATGCGCCACCTGGCTTGAGAAACCCGTTCTCAAAGACTTACTTTTAGTCATTATTTGGGTAGCACACATATTCTGAATGCCTTCGGCAGAATTCAAATGAGCCATTTTAATCTAGATTAATTCCAAGATTAATCTAGATTAAAAAAAATTATCTATGCCCACCACTAATATATATATATATATATATGCACACACACACACACACACAGGTGCTGGTCATATAATTAGAATATCATCAAAAAGTTGATTTCACTAATTCCATTCAAAAAGTGAAACTTGTATAATGTATACATTCATTCCACACAGACTGATATATTTCAAGTGTTTATTTCTTTTAATTTTGATGATTATAACTGACAACTAATGAAAACCCTAATGAAAACTTGAAAGCTTCAAGTACCTTGGTGTAAACATCTCCAAGGACCTGACATGGACTGCAGACATCCAAACACAGGTCAAGAAAGCCAGGCACAGACTGTAACATCTGCGACAGCTGAGGAAATTCAGGGTCTCACCAGCTATCCTGAAAACTTTCTACTCAGGGGCCATAGAAAGTGTATTGACTCAGTGCATCTCAGTGTGGTATGGTAACGTCACAAAAGCTCTGCAGAGAGTCGTGCGCTTAGCTGAGCGCATCTCAGGGTCGGCTCTCCCCTCTCTGCAGGACATCTACCTCAAACGCTGCAAAAGCAGAGCTGCTAAAATCATCAAAGACTCAAATCACCCTGGTAACCATCTTTTCTGTTTACTGCCGTCTGGCAAGCGCTTCAGGAGCATGATGGCAAAAACTGAGAGATTGAGGAGGAACTTCTTCCCTCAGGCCATTAGGCTCCTTAACACAAACTCAGTTTCATAATCACTTACAAGACTCGTTATTAACTGTAAAAAACATTCATATTCTCATCATCCGTATTTCTGCTATGTGTACATACCAGTACAACCCGTTTGCACAGCCCTCTCATCCCTCTTGTTCATATTACTATTTATTAAGTCCCAGTATACTGTTTTTGCACATCTTATTTGTTTTGCACTTTTTTTTTTATTCTATTGCACATTTTTACTCTTTATTTCTCTTTTTTTACCTATATATATATATATATGCTCTTGTGTTGTGTTACTTTTATTTAAATTGTATTATTTTGCACTGTCCACTGAGCGGACCTGATTTGATTTACATTTTACTTCTGATTATACCCTGTATAATTTATTATGTGACAAATAAAGAAACCTTGAAAACCCCAAATTCAGTATCTCAGTAAATTAGAATATTACTTAAGACCAATACAAACAAAGGATTTTTAGAAATCTTGGCCAACTGAAAAGTATGAACATGAAAAGTATGAGCATGTACAGCACTCAATACTTAGTTGGGGCTCCTTTTGCCTGAATTACTGCAGCAATGCGGCGTGGCATGGAGTCGATCAGTCTGTGGCACTGCTCAGGTGTTATGAGAGCCCAGGATGCTCTGATACTGGCCTTCAGCTCTTCTGCATTGTTGGGTCTGGCATATCGCATCTTCCTCTTCACAATACCCCATAGATTTTCTATGGGGTTAAGGTCAGGCGAGTTTGCTGGCCAATTAAGAACAGGGATACCATGGTCCTTAAACCAGGTACTGGTAGCTTTGGCACTGTGTGCAGGTGCCAAGTCCTGTTGGAAAATGACATCTGCATCTCCATAAAGTTGGTCAGCAGCAGGAAGCATGAAGTGCTCTAAAACTTCCTGGTATACGGCTGTGTTGACCTTGGACCTCAGAAAACACAGTGGACCAACACCAGCAGATGACATGGCACCCCAAACCATCACTGACTGTGGAAACTTTACACTGGACCTCAAGCAACGTGGATTCTGTGCCTCTCCTCTCTTTATCCAGACTCTGGGACCCTGATTTCCAAAGGAAATGCAAAATTTACTTTCATCAGAGAACATAACTTTGGACCACTCAGCAGCAGTCCAGTCCTTTTTGTCTTTAGCCCAGGCGAGAAGCTTCTGACGCTGTCTGTTGTTCAAGAGTGGCTTGACACAAGGAATGCGACAGCTGAAACCCATGTCTTGCATACGTCTGTGCGTAGTGGTTCTTGAAGCACTGACTCCAGCTGCAGTCCACTCTTTGTGAATCTCTTCCACATTTTTGAATGGGTTTTGTTTCACAATCCTCTCCAGGGTGCGGTTATCCATATTGCTTGTACACTTTTTTTCTACCACATCTTTTCCTTCCCTTCGCCTCTCTATTAATGTGCTTGGACACAGAGCTCTGTGAACAGCCAGCCTCTTTTGCAATGACCTTTTGTGTCTTGCCCTCCTTGTGCAAGGTGTCAATGGTCGTCTTTTGGACAACTGTCAAGTCAGCAGTCTTCCCCATGATTGTGTAGCCTACAGAACTAGACTGAGAGACCATTTAAAGGCCTTTGCAGGTGTTTTGAGTTAATTAGCTGATTAGAGTGTGGCACCAGGTGTCTTCAATATTGAACCTTTTCACAATATTCTAATTTTCTGAGATACTGAATTTGGGGTTTTCATTAGTTGTCAGTTATAATCATCAAAATTAAAAGAAATAAACACTTGAAATATATCAGTCTGTGTGGAATGAATGTATACATTATACAAGTTTCACTTTTTGAATGGAATTAGTGAAATAAATCAACTTTTTGATGATATTCTAATTATATGACCAGCACCTGTATATATATATATATATATATATATATATATGCATTGAACATTAAACAACATATTTTATGTGAAACTAAATAATTAAAGTTGGATTTTATTTATAATAAATAAAATATAAATAAATCTTATTTTTTTAAATAATGTTTGTTAATACTTGTTCAAAACAAACACTTTAGCAAAGTTTGTACTATTTTCAGCTTATTTTGAAAAAAAATAATTATTTTTTGTTCAATAAATGTCATTAAAAATATGTTAACGTAAAAAAAATATTTTAAAATACAGAAACAAAATATTTTAATAAGTAAAGATTCTGAAAGTATTGAAGAAGATCCAATAATAATCAAATATATATTTACAGTAGTAACAACACATTTTATTCTATTATACGATATGATTAATATAATGATTTTAAATATGATGGTTTCATTCTAAACATGGTGATTATCTCTAATATGGACACCCAACATAATATATTATTTTTACCATCTGACCATGTCATGTCAACAAATGAAAAAGTCAGCCATCTATTAACTATCATGTTAATTACTGTGCAGCTTTAGCCCCAACAGCAGGGGCGCTTTTACCCCAAATACCATACTTTCACATATTCTTTCGTTATTTAAAATCTATTGCTTTAATTATCTTAAAAAGAAACTGAAAATGATAAAGACCTTTGTCTCAAAATGTATTCTCATTTGTAACTTAAATCTACAATTGTTTTTAAAAACATAAAATATTAGACCAAGAAAGCACCGATTAAATGTGCGCTGCTGCATGCGATCACGTCAAAGATCAAACAAATATACACGTGCATCTTGAAAAGCGGATGTTTTGGAAAGTGCTACGTCACATTTTTTTGCCATCTAGTGGTTTAGATTAAAATAATATCAAAGGCACCCTTTACCCCGAGGCGCGTTGAGCCCAGTTGTACCCTATATATCGCTGATTGATTATACTTACGAAACAAGTTACTTCCTACAGAAAAACCTGTTTCGTGACTTGTTCATTTCAGGGTGTTTTATTTTATTATTTTTTTATGAATACACTGTTTAGATGACAAAATTGTCTACAATATTAAATTACCCTGAACTGTATATGATTTATCTATTTGCATACTGATTTCTGCACTTTAACAGTGCCAATGCCACTATCACCAACGATGAAAAAATATTACAAATAACAGTACATACCAGTATCACACTACATAACAGTATCATAACTAGACACTACATAACAGTATCATAACTAGACACTACATAACAGTATCATAACTAGATCATGTTGAGACTGCGGCAAACATGAGAGACTCACCATTGACCATATTGTCTCAATACACGTCTACTGAAAGTTTAAAATGATACATACCCAAATACAGGAAATTAGTCACAAATCTAATAATTACATAATGTTATTAATTGTGATTGTACTTATATAAGATTAATATTTTCCGAAACACTATAAACCAAATAACTATAAACAGTGTTTAAGTGCAAGCACTGATCTGGAAGGGTTTATGAATGTGGCTGAATGGAAATGAGGTGGAGAAACTATGCTCACAATGTTCCAGTAGGTGGTACTCTAACCTCATATAAACATAATGTGTTATTGTAATACAGTGCTACAGTGTCAGAATATTTTATTTATTTTTAAGCGCACTTGGTTCAATAGGGATCTTTAAAATTTTGTTTAAAAAGTTGAACCAAACCAACCAGCTAATTTATATTTTAAAAGAGAGAGAGAGAGAAATAAGGAAAAGAAAGACAATCACTGCTAACTTTATGGCTTTAATGAGTCTCAGAAAGAACTATAATCCCATGAAGTATTGTGAACGACAATCAAAATATTAAGGCTGTAAGATTCGGAATTTTTGGAATCGAGTCTGATTCCGATTCCTGGTTTCTCGGTTGTTTTCAATTCTTTTCCTTGTTTTTTTTAGATCTTTATATTTTTTAATCCTTTTCATAATATGACGCTTTATTTGTAAAAATAAAAATACATTTCTACAGCTCTGATTGATTTTAAATTAGAATTTTGTCTGCTTTTACTATGAAATTGGTCATAGCTCCCTGCTCAACAGGAATATGCATCTATCGCATGAATTGAACAAGACATGAAGTGTCTAAAATAAATGTGCACAGTTCAACTGAATGATGAAGTTTACTTTTCTGTATGCTTTGCACAAAATTAACAAACTGTATATTGAAACAAAATAAATAACGAAAACATTAACAATAACACTGACAGCCCTGCTGAAAAAAACAATAGAAAATGTAATGATTTATTGGTTTTAATGGGAATTGTATTGGTTTTAATGGAAAATATAATGGTGTCTACTAGTATGTGATGGATTATATTGGTGGGATGTTAAATCCTATTGGAAAAAATGCCCTAAACACACTACAAAAATGAATTTTGTAATGGTTTTACTTTTTAGCAGGGAGAGCTCGTTGCCAACACCTAGGAATCGATTCCCCTATAAAATAAAAACTAACAGACTTATGCTGCATTCACGTGCTATCAGAATTATGTAACTTAAATACGAGCTTCCTAGATTTGGACAGGAACCGCCTTATATGGCCAATTTCCGACTAGGAAACTCGTATTTACGATAATTCCGATAGCACGTGAATGCAGCATGATATGACCATATTAATTTCGAGTACGATTAAATCAAGGTACATTAATGCTTATACTGTGCAATCGTTTGCTTTAATGTGTTCGAAGCAGCCTGATTTCACCATCTGATCATTGTTATTCTCCTCAACTTCTACATAAACAACTCGGAGTAAAAATGCAGCTTTGAACATTTTAAGTTTTATGGACTAAACAAATAATTGAATAGGCTACTGAAGACAAGCTGACAAAACAACCAACTACTTCAGAGTACTTTTGGTTTTACTTCAGAGTAAAATTTAAGCAGATACTGTTTTTACTTTCGCTTTGTTGGATTCAGCAATTCCCTGAACGTATTATCTGATCTCACCTGAAGAAATCAACACAATCAGCTCCTCCTGTGACTGGTTTCTTCGAGTGTGTGTAGTGTGTTTTTGGATGAATAACGGACAAATGATCCGTCGATGCGGCGATTCCACGCGGGTGTGCCTCACCCTCACTCCTTCTGAAAAGTGAAGCTGGGTGCTCTTTGATCGCCCCCTGGTGGTTGGCTGCAGTACAGATCATAAACCCCGCCCTCTCCATGTGAGACAAATCAAATCAAATCACAGCACGTGTGCTTTGGTGAGTGAAATTCTTGAGAGCGTCCTCCAGACAGTGCAACAAAACTATTTACATATAGACAGTATATACTTACAGACTTATACAGAAGACAATGTGCAGAATACACATACATATACTCAGTACACACAGTGTACTATTAGACATACTTACAGTTATCAATACACAGTTTGTACACATTCTACATTATGTACACATATATACACACAATAATGTGCGAAGGTGCAACAGATTATACATAATCCTGGATACGTAATGTCATGGATGTGTGTTGCATGGTATCCAGTGGTAGCAGATAGGTTGTTGTGTTTGTGCAGTGTGTGTGTGTGTGTGTGTAGTCCAGTTGAACTGTGTTAAAGTGCAGTGCATATTGTAAAGTGGGAGTGTGCTGTAGGGTGTGTTAGTTTTTTCTGTTCATTAGCCTGATAGCCTGAGGGAAAAAGCTGTCCCTCATTCGGCTAGTGTATCAGATGCTGCGGAGACGTCTTCCTGAGGGCAGCAGAGAGAGCAGACTGTGGGACGGGTGGCTGGAGTCTTTGATAATCCTCCGGGCTTTCCTTGTACACCGCCTGGTGTAGATGTCCTGGAGGGAGGGAAGCTCACCTCCAACAATGTGGCGGGCAGTTCGTACGACCCTTTGCAGATCCCTGCGGTTGCCAGCGGTGCTGTTTCCAAACCAGGCGGTGATGCAGCCGGTCAGGATGCTCTCCACAGTGCAGGTGTAGAAGGACCTGAGGATTCTGGGGCTCGTTCCAAACTTCCTCAGCCGTCTCAGGAAGAAGAGACGCTGATGTGCCTTCTTCAGCACTGCATCTGTGTGAGCAGACCATGTGAGATCCTCGGTGATGTGAACGCCGAGGAACTTAAAGCTGCTCACCCGCTCCACAGGTGTCTTGTTGATGGTGATGGGTGTGTGTTCTCTGCTCTGTCTCCTGTAATCCACCACCAGCTCCTTGGTCTTGTCGATGTTGAGTGAGAGGTGATTCTCCTGACACCATTTAGTCAGGGTACTCACCTCCTCTCTGTAGGCCGTCTCATCGTTGTGACTTGAGTCAAAAAAATTATAATATATTGTTCTCTTCCAAATACAATTTTCCAAACTATGGTTTTGGTCATTTGGTCAGAGGTCTTCAACCCTATAGGGACCATGGGTGGCGCAGGTGCTCCAGCACCCCAAGAAAAAACCAAAGCACCTCCTTAGCATCCCCATAATAAATAAAATAAAATAAAAACATTTGGCTCATTACACAAGCATAACTAATGCAACGTGATTTGCATTCGCACATTATGTCAGCATTTTATTTTAAAAATAGACCGGTTCCTTGTGCCAAGGCCTGCCCCCGAGCTGGTTCATTGTTATGACACGCTCCATTCACGGAGACTGCATGAGACGACAGAAAGCACATCAAAAAATCACGGGTGAAGGCATATAAGCTCCTTTATATAAAAATATAAAAATGATTGCATGCACGTCCCCGTGTCATACAGTAGGCTAAGCGCGATAATACTCGCACATTCCCCATTATGTTAGGTTCTTGTTCTTTTGAGCTGGTTCTTAGGAAGTAACCGGTCGAGGCTGTTCACAAATCGGACTGAATCGAACTTTAGTTCCGGGTTGATAACACAAGACGCATGCAAAGCTGTTAAGACATATCAGCTTCTCAAAAGGATACTGTGATGTAGTAGATTGATTTGTGATGAACTCTTTTTATTTTTTGAAATTGTATTGATTTACAGACTCATGTAGTTGTATACTGTTGTCGTATTGTGCTTTGACTCTGTTGTTGTTATTGCAAATAAACAAATAAAAACAAGACGCACAGCGGATGTAGCACGTCCTAGTAGCATATTCTGAGACAGTTTGGTTGTACGTCATGAATGGGAACCGTGACAAAGTCGATCGTTATATACAGACTCCTCAAGACGCCATTGCACTATGTGCGGTTTTGTACTCTGAAGTGATCAGGTATCGAGACATGTTTTTTCACAACATCCTCCTGATGCAGCACTTGAAATCATGGGAGGAGTTTCATGACAATCATCCCATGCTGACAGGAGGATCATGGAAAGGTGTATCGAGCGAGTCGGGCCAAGAGACTGTTCCAGAAAAGGTTCAAACAAGAGAAGAAAAAAACCTCTTCAGTTGTGTCAAGAAGATAATGAGACATAAGGAGAAAAGAGGAACTCTATTCCACAGTGCTCCGGAAAATGAAGAAGTGCATAACTGATGTTGCCTGTGTTTTATTCCTCTGTCTGTAAATGGCTTTGTCATTTTTCTGCACCGGAAGCTCCTGTCATCAAGACAAATGTATGTTGTTTAATAAACATGTCTTATTGACTTTGTGTCTTTGTCAACCCTTACTATAGAGGTAAAGATACATTTTTCATGTTAATCATCATTTATATTTGTAGAATTATTAAGAAGAAACATAAAAAAATACTTATTTAATCCCTTTTTTTTTAGATTCTCACCTTCAGTTCTACAGCGCTTTATACAACACAGATTAAAAGAACACAAAAGAAACACGAAAATGATTTTGGCTAAATGATAACGTTGACTGAACAAGATTTCAGCTTATAACTACCGAGCAATATCTCCACTCTATATCGGCTCTGATGGCGTAGCCGTTAATTTGTTGATGTACAGTGATGTACAAAATGTCAAAAAGTCATGAAAACGAATAAAAACAGGGAAAGTCATGAAAATGAACACAATCTCAAAAAGTCATGAACATGAAAAAAATGTCAAAAAGTCATAAAAACGAATAAAAACAGGGAAAGTCATGAAAATGAACAAAATCTTAAAAAGTCATGAACATGAAAAAAATGTCAAAAAGTCATGTAAACGAATAAAAACAGGAAAGTCATGAAAATGAACACAATCTTAAAAAGTCATGAACATGAAAAAAAATTCAAAAAGTCATGTAAACGAATAAAAACAGGGAAAGTCATGAAAATGAACACAATCTTAAAAAGTCATGAACATGAAAAAAATTTCAAAAAGTCATGTAAACAAAAAAAAACAGGGAAAGTCATGAAAATGAACAAAATCTTAAAAAGTCATGAAAATGAATACAATCACAAAAAGTTCTTAAAATGAATAATAACAAGGAAAGTCATGAAAATGAACGAAATCTAAAAAAGTCATGAAAACGAATAAAAACAGGGAAAGTCATGAAAAAATGTCAAAAAGTCATGTAAACGAATAAAAACAGGGAAAGTCATGAAAATGAACAAAATCTCAAAAAGTCACGAAAATGAAAAAAAATGTCAAAAAGTCATGAAAACGATTAAAACAGGGAAAGTCTTGAGAATAAAAAAAAATCTCAAAAAGTCAAGAACATGAACAAAATCTCAAAAAGTAACGAAAACGAACACAATCTTTAAAAACCATGAAAATGAACACAGACTGGGAAAGTAATGAAAATGAACAAGCACAAGTATGATAAACAGTTAATAAACCACGCTGTTTAAATGAAAAATGCCCAGGATTTGGTCCAAAGGAAAACGGAGAGAACAGCAGCCGCTGAGTTAAGATTCACTTTCGCTTTGCTTTCACCGGGAGTGCGCTCCACGCATAAAGACGCAGCTCGCCGCTCATCCACCACAGTACGACGCGTCGCTGGGGAAATGAACGATGTAGTGAAGACTGTGTCCCGAAACTACACTTACTTTGACACAGATCCGTGGGTTCAAATGTAGAACGGACACGATGATGTTTCTCAGGGTGTGGAGTCATAACTTCTACTTTAGATTTACAATGACACTGAAAAGCCGTTTACTGAGACACAGATCCCAGACAGCAAGCAACCACTGAAACAATGTTAAGTTACCGTGTCAACGCCAAATGCATTGGATTAATGGGACAAAGTCAGGCTGGTTCAATGCTGAAACAAAGTTGAGATTTCAACAGAAAATCATACAAATGTAATTGAATCAACGTTATGAAGTGATGATGACTCATCATTTCCAAGTTTGAGAAAACCCCTTTAAAGTGAAAAAAGACGTAATTTTCAAGTCAGTGTATTTGTTTTGAAACAGTTTAACAGTCAATGACAAAAAGGTCAGTCTTTAGAAAATAAAAGTGGGCCAAGAGCTATACAATCTTTAAAATGACTAGTTCCTGGAGTCTGATATCAGAGTACAAGAGGTTCAGTGGTTCAAGTATTGAAAAGCTGGCTCACAGCTGCCTCTTTTCCCTTGGGTTCTCTGAAATCTGAAAAAGAAAGCAAGACGTCACCTAAGAAGAATAAGTCAATTCAACTGTCGTATATACGGTCACATTCAGGAATATTAATAACTTAAACGCAGTATGATTGACTTGTTGAAATGGTCTACTCTTGCGTGAAAAAAGACAAAAATGAATGAAGTAATTAATGAATAATAGTAGTAATAAATGATGATGATATAAATAAAAAAACGCCCATAAGTTCCAGCAAATAATGATTGCCTGTGAACTATCAGTGATAACTATTGAACAATACTTCTGGTTATGGTGGTTGTGTGAGATTTTAACAAAGGAGATTTAAAGGCTCAGTTATCTTCTAAAAAAACAAACAAAATACGGGGTGAGACAAACATAAAAATATGTATTTCAAGATGAAAAAAACGAAGAAAAATAAACATTTACAATGTTATAGAAAAATAGAAAAAATCCTGAAAACATAACTGTGCAGTAACATTAAACTAAGCCCCTGCAATCTGATATAAAAACACATTTTTGATAATTTTTTGTATATATTTGTGTTTCTATTTCAGCTAATTGTGAGTCACACTAAGATTTTGTGAGGAATTTCGGCACTTCTTTGTGACTCACTGTTTGTACTGAATTTTCACTTTCAACTGCTTATTTGTTATTGATTTGTTTTGTTGGTTTTTGTTAGATTTGTTGTTGTTTAATTTGTTGATGTATAGACATTTTTTTCTTATTTTTAAAGTATTTAAAATAAAAATAATGCTATGTGAACACTTGCATTTTTACAACACCATAAGTGTGTCCCATCACTTGAACACTTGGCTCAGGTGACGTGATACAGGCGAAGGACATCTTAAATAAAACTAATAATAATAATTCTTAAATAAACTATGTATGCATAAGATTTAGAAAATTAAGTAGATAAATAATAACAATAAAAAGATGACTGAATAAATCAAAGCACATTTGCACAAACATTTCCATAAATGAGCTAAAATGAGCGCTTCCTCGCCACGCCCACTCAGCTCGATCGGGAAATACCCCAAAATATCACACCAGAAACACAACCCAGTAAAACAGCGGTGAAGACAACTTTAAGGTCTCTCCATCACAGTCCCGCGTTAGTCAAAACACGCCTTCCCACTTCAGAAACTCATTTTATAATGTGGGACGACACCGATTGCTTCAAATAGAAATATTCTTAGCCCTTTTTTAAAATATCATTGCAAACATGTATGTACAAATTCATCACAAATGTGAAAATAATTCAGAACAGTGCTTTGTTTACAACATATGTTTATCGTTATTGTTCTACTGACCTGTGTGTGGACTTCATAAGAATGAATTCAGACAGAATGTCCTAAACTCTAGTGAGTTCAGTCTTGAATTCAACAGCAGTCACGTTAGCTGTAATACGAAAGAGAAGAGAAGAATGTCCTGAAGCTTTCATCGCATATCAGTCAGTGTCACACTCATGACAGCTGGTGCTGGTGGAAAGTCCCTTCCGCGTTTAAACCCATACGATATGCTTTAGAGAGCGACCCGGATGTACACGCCAACTTCACTTACGATCCGAAGCAGCACAATATGACTGAAGCACAGTTCTTGAGCGTCGCACGAATCCAACTCTATACACTCTGCTCGCGCTCGAGAAGTGTGAGAAGATTTGCGCGAGCCATTCTTATCGCGAAGCTGATGATCATCACATATCTGATCTTTTTGAATTATTTAGAGAAACAGACACTTTAAAACGCTATGGAGAAAGTCGAACAATATTCAAAAAGAGGCAAATAAACTAAAAAGACTGATGAAAAAGGACAAAACAGTCTTGAACCAGCACTAATAAAACCTTTATATGAACTACGCATGACCACCTTTACTGGAATCTATCACGTTTTACTGTAGGCTTGTTTATTGTGTAAAATGTAGTCTAACTTGTTGTAGAATTTAGGCCTATGCCTAATAGATAATCTGTTAAGGAATATATTTTTCCCTTTATATTTATATTACAACTGTGGCATCTTATGGGTTCTACGTGTGCAGGTGGTTGTTTCTCCACAACAAATGCTATATTGATTAAGTTATTATTTGCCTGGTTATGATTAGTGGTCTTATCATAACCAATTATATATTGATTAAGTCATTATTAGCCTGGTTATGATTAGTGGTCTTATCATAACCAATTATATATTGACTAAGTCATTATTAGCCTGGTTATGATTAGTGGTCTTATCATAACCAATGATATATTGATTAAGTCATTATTAGCCTGGTTATGATTAGTGGTCTTATCATAACAAATCATATATTGATTAAGTTATAATTTGCCTGGTTATGATTAGTGGTCTTATCATAACAAATCATATATTGATTAAGTTATTATTAGCCTGGTTATGATTAGTGGTCTTATCATAACAAATGCTACAGTTAAGATGGTAGGCCCACGTGGCCTTCAGATATTCCAAAATGTGGTATAGATTAAATAATTAAGAGCCTGATTAACCCATCGCCTAGCATAGCCTATACACGCCAAAGTCCATTTTTGCATATCAATACCACAAGTTTTCATTTTAATTTGGCGTATACTATTTATACACACCAGGGGCGTAGCCACGGGTGTGCCAGGGTGTGCCGGTGCCACCCACAGTGGCAGCTGGCACACCTAAAAACAGATGCAGAATTATATATTTTTTAATCGTAATAAACATGGGCAGCGCAAAGGAGGGGCTAGCAGATGCTTCAGCACCCCCAAGAAAGACCAAAGCACCGCCATTGCACCCATAAGAAATGAAATAAATTAAAAACATTTTACTTATCATTACGCATTCATAACTCTGCATTGACATATAACGTGACGTGATTAGCAGGCGCACTTTTCGAATTGACAGCATTTTATTTAAAAAATTGATCGGTTCCTTGTGCAAAGAAGGCCTGTCCCCGACTAAAGATTTCACTAGTCACACATAAATTGATTAATATAATAACTTAGGCTACTAACCATCCTTTAATATATAGGCGTATAGCCTATTCCGCGCCCAAGCGCACGTCTAAAGCTTGCAACGACAAAAGTAGGCGAATGATTATGAATGTTGGGGGAAAGGCAAAATAAAACATTTTAATTATTCATTAATAAACTAGTAATTTCTTCTCAGTCAGTGTCAGCTGAAAAGATAAAGTTGCAGAATGCGACGCTGACTTTAGTCGTCTTAAATCAGCATCTTAAATCGTCAACCTGCTATCTTGACACACTTCCCACATCTTTTTTCAAAAGTGTGCTTAACTGTTTAGAAGCAGATCTCTTAGAAGTGGTAAACACCTCACTTCTTTCTGGGACTTTTCCAATCTCCCTGAAAACTGCAGTTGTTAAGCCCCTTCTGAAAAAGAGCAATCTTGATAACACCATGTTGAGCAACTATAGACCAATATCAAATCTTCCTTTCATAGGTAAGATTATTGAAAAGGTAGTTTTTAATCAGCTGAACAACTACTTAAACTCAAATGGATTCCTGGATAATTTTCAATCTGGTTTCCGCGTGCATCACAGCACAGAGACAGCACTCATTAAGATAATAAATGATATTCGCTTTAATTCTGATTCTGGCAAAATATCAGTGCTGGTACTACTAGATCTTAGTGCTGCGTTTGACACTGTCGATCATAACATACTTCTAGAGAGACTGGAAAACTGGGTCGGGCTTTCTGGGATGGCACTCAAATGGTTCAGGTCATACTTAGAAGGGAGAGGTTATTATGTGAGTATAGGAGAGCATAAGTCTAAGTGGACGTCCATGACATGTGGAGTCCCACAAGGCTCAATTCTTGCACCGCTGTTGTTTAGCCTGTATATGCTCCCACTAAGTCAGATAATGAGGAAGAACCAAATTGCCTATCACAGCTATGCTGATGATACCCAGATCTACCTAGCCTTATCTCCAAATGATTATAGCCCCATTGACTCTCTCTGCCAATGCATTGATGAAATTAACAGTTGGATGTGCCAAAACTTTCTTCAGTTAAACAAGGAGAAAACTGAAGTAATTGCATTTGGAAACAAAGATGAAGTTCTCAAGGTGAATGCATACCTTGACTCAACGGGTCAAACAACTAAAAATCAAGTCAGAAATCTTGGGGTGATTCTGGAGACAGACCTTAGTTTTAGTAGTCATGTCAAAGCAGTAACTAAATCAGCATACTATCATCTCAAAAACATTGCAAGAATTAGATGTTTTGTTTCCAGTCATGACTTGGAGAAACTTGTTCATGCCTTTATCACCAGCAGGGTGGATTATTGTAATGGTCTCCTCACCGGCCTTCCAAAGAAGACCATTAGACAGCTGCAGCTCATCCAGAACGCTGCTGCCAGGTTTCTGACTAGAACCAGAAAATCTGAGCATATCACACCAGTCCTCAGGTCCTTACACTGGCTTCCAGTTACATTTAGGATCGATTTTAAAGTACTTCTACTCGTTTATAAGTCGCTCAATGGCCTAGGACCTAAATATATGTCAGATATGCTCACTGAATATAAACCTAACAGACCACTCAGATCATTAGGATCAAGTCAGTTAGAAATACCAAGGGTTCACACAAAACAAGGGGAGTCCGCTTTTAGCTATTATGCTGCCCGCAGCTGGAACCAGCTTCCAGAAGAGATCAGATGTGCTAAAATATTAGCCACATTTAAATCCAGTCTCAAAACTCATCTATTTAGCTGTGCATTTGTTGAATGAGCGCTGTGCTACGTCCGAACTGACTGCATTGTATTTTATGTATAATCATTTTCTATTTAACTGTTTTAAATCTCATTTTAAATCAATTTCTATATCATTTTAAAACTCCTTGTTTTATTATTTTTAACTTCTTGTTTTTATTGCTGTGAATGATTATTTCACATTCTTTTATGTAAAGCACTTTGAATTACCAATGTGTATGAAATGTGCTATACAAATAAACTTGCCTTGCCTTGCCTTGCCTTTAATAAAGAAATGTACCTTTTCATTCCGAGTACATAATTAAAAATTTGTATTTTTTGGTTCGTTCGTTCGTTTAATAAAGTAGCCGGTTCATTGCTGTGATGCTCCATTTCACGGAGACTGCATGAGACCGCAGAAAGCGCATCTTGTTTCTCTATTGTTTCTCTGTGTAGCCTACATAAATAAAAGCATATATATATATATGAACTGGCTGTTGAATTTTGTATTTTTGAAAGTTCAATAATAATATTAAAAAAACTTGCCGGACGGATTTGTTCCGGGACCTCACGATTTACAGATTAAGCAGTGCTTACAATATTTGTTAATTTAAAATTTAACTACTATTTTAAATTATTTTCTAAAAAAATAAAATAATAACATAATTGAGGCATTCAAGGCCAGACCACGCCGTCTCGCCCTTTGAGCAGCTAACAGGCACCATTAAATGTACTGTGCTGTGTTGTTGGCGATCCTGAATGTAATGTATAACAAATATTTTACTGCTTTCTCCAATGTGTCTTGCAAGACATCTATTCAAGATAGTTTATTCCACCAAAAGTAATTTCAAAGGAGCATTATATGTAGGCCCATGTACAGTTTAAGTCACCATTGCAGGATGTTAATGATTTAATAAAAGGGGGGATTATTTAAAAGCATTTTGTTTTTATTTAGTAGAGCAGCTACAGCTGTTTTTACATAATATATTTTTACATAGGCTAGTCACTGAAGTCAATGATTATTCTTTGATAAAGTAAATGTGCTTTGCTCACTGTATAATGTGTTCATTGTTTGAATAACCGTGGAAATGCGGTGTTATAATTAGAAACTTAACATGTATTTTTATTAAACCTGTGATCATCAGGTTAAATAGGAATTTAGTCTTATTAAAATATGTGACATACATTGTACTTGCCTAAAAGGGGTTTATGATGTGTGTAGTTAATGATTAGGCTACAGTGAGCGCGTTTGACTAGAGCGCAGTTAAACAGCTGTTGTAGGTTATACTGTATGTGATTGTCGGTGACCCTCGAGCGAGAAAGCTTCGGAAAATGGAACAAAAACTACAACAACAAAAATATAGCTGCAAGCAGCGATAACCAGGGTTCAATAATTTTAAGGCCTAAGGTGGTATGCTTTTAGGGTCTAGGCCAACATAGCTGGATGCATAGCTGACAGTGAAACTCATCGAAAATGGACAATAGGCTCACAGAAACACACACACACACACACACACACACACAAATAGATATGAAATGGTTAAACTATCATATTAATAATCATTAAGCTTGCTTACACAGATACACACACAGACACACTCATATACGAACATACATGCACACATATTTTGTTGCAGATATAGATATTTGAAATAAATGACAGGTGACAATACTCTTTGCAAGTCTTCTCTTTTTAAGAGTTTATATCAGGAATCTCCAACCCTGCTCCTGGAGAGCTATCATCCTGCAGATTTCAGTTACAACCCTGCTCCAACACACCTGTCTGAAATTAACAAGTAGCCTTGAAGACTGTGATTAGCTGGTTCAGGTGTGTTTGATTGGGGTTGGAGCTGAAATCTGTAGGACGGTAGCTCTCCAGGAGCAGGGTTGGAGACCCCTGGTAGGCCAATGTGAAATGCAGGGCTGACAATAGAACACATTCACAATGGAGAATTCATTAAAAAGGTCTCTCTCTCTGTCACATACATACACACACACACACACACACAGACACGCTCACTCACTTTGTTGCAGATATAAAATTGTGATTTTGAAAGACATCCAAAACGGAGAATAGGTTAACAGACACATGTAGCCTACACACAAATGAAATGGTTAAACTAACATATTAATACCCAATAAGCATGTTTTTTTAAGTTTTTTTTTTTATTTGCATTAATCTGACAATAAATGTGGCACACCCAGTTTTTCTGATGCACATCCAGAGTCTCCTTTCTGGCTACGCTCCTGATACACACATTCATGAGATCGGGTAGCAAAGCTAGGTCTTGGGGTTTCCGCTACCTTCTCGTAATCTGAACAAATCACAAGGGACTTTCCAGCTGACGTTTGAGAGTGAGAGACCATCTGATTGAGTCTGACTAATGTAATGAAAGCTTCGTTCATCTCTTCTTTGACAACATTAAAGTGAACATGATTGGTGTTGAATTCAAGACTGAAATCACTAGAGTTTCTGGAAATTATGTCATGTAAAAATCACCACATAGTCAGTAACTCTTGTGAAGAACACACAGATCAGGCACAAAGGGTTTCATTGAGATCTGTTATAAACAAAACACTGTTCTAAATTATATTTGTGATGTATTTGTACATGTAATTGTACAAATTGTACAAGTGTTCCTGTGGCTCAGTGTTAGAGCATAGCGTTAGCAGCGCAAAGGTCACAAAAACGATGTATAACCTGAATGCACTGTAAGTCGTGTAAGCGTCTGATAAATGTACTTTTGCTAAAATATTGTTCAACTGTGTTAAGAATGTTTATTTTTGAAGCAATGTTGCAGGGGACGAATTTACATTTTATTAAAAGTAATATTACATATAAAAAATGCAGCTAACGTAGTTCTACACACAGCAAAACTGTCACAAATCAGGCCTCTGTGGCTCTCTCCGATTGCTATCGGAGGGCACTCTCTCCTGAGTACTAGCTGTCATGGACCTGGTACTGGTTATTGGCACAGGTTTCTCCCCTTAGCTTCCTCATATAAGCTGCATCCAGACTTTTAGTTCTCGGGAAGTCTTGTTTTGCCACGGCTAACATCTCTGAGCGTTTATCTCCTGCCTATTTGAGCTCTCATTTATTATCTTGGACTGTTTAACCTATTGTGATTCTCTGCCGCCTGCCCCGACCCTCGCTCTGTTACTGATTACTCTTCTGGATTGTCCCTGTTGTTTCTGTCGCCGCTGATTGATCTCTTCCTGTTTTACTCTGCTATTTTTCCTATTAAAAGTTGCAAGTGGATCCGCAAGCCTCTGACCCATCATTACAAAAATTAACAAAGGTGCTTGTTCTCTTTCGTTCTTGTGGTTTAATTAGGAAAAAGTAAAGCGTGTCAAGGTGTCTTGTCTTTTTTATGTTATCTGACTAAAAACTAGTGAACTATTATTATTACTATTATTATTATTACAGTATTATAAAAAAAACAGAGTGCCTTAAAAATAATTATCACATCACTGGTAAAACAGTCTTATATTGATTCTCTCGTCTTCCGAGTTATACTTATCAATCCTGATTTTATAATCATTATCATGCAAAAAATGAATAAATTCAGAACAGGATAAGAATATAATTATATTTTAAATAAGACAGGAATATTTTTTTCTACAACAACAACAGTAGTGTTTACAACAGCAAAACCACCATACCCTGTAAACTCAATAACAACAATAATAATAATAATAATAATAATAATATCTTCGAGAGTAATTAAGAGGTGCAAAAAATATCTTCAACGTTTAAACTTAAAATGGTCTTTCTTTTTCAAACTTGCGTCATGGCACGTGCTGCTGTGTCAATACAGAAGCATCCATTTCGATGCACAGCAAGGAGCACAGCCCTATTAAAAGTGTTTCATGTGCCCCTTTTATACTTTGAGCACCTGTCCCTCCAAAGCTCTCTGCACGGCACTGCAGAACTCAGTAAAACAGTGATGAAGACAACTTTAAGGTCTCTCCATCACAGCCCCACATTAGTCAAAACACGCCTTCCCACTACAGAAACTCATTTTATAATGTGGATTCTATTTGATTGCTTCAAATAGAAATATTATTAATACATTGCAACAGCGTTTTGTTTATAATATATTCTTATCACTAACATGAATTTGTCTGCGTCCCCTGTCACTGACATGTGGGTGGGAATGTCCTGTCTGACGATTCTCACGGTTACACTCATGACAGAAACTCTGTTGATTTCAGTCTCGACTTCAATGCTGTTAAAAGAAGATTCATCGGTTTCATATCAGTCAGTGTCACACATTACTCAGGCTCATGACATCTGGAAACTCTCTGTCTCTGTCGTTTAAACCCTGAAGATCTGCTTTAGAGAGCGAAGCATGATGAACACGTGAAGATGAGGCTTTTAATCAAATAATCCACAGCCTGCTCCGGCACGATACGACATCCAAAACTCTTAATGTTATTATGTAGCTTGATCCAAAATAGGTATCGTTCGGAAACCACGTTTCCACCGACTATAAATGATACATAGAAAAAGCGGAGCTCGGTTTTTGTTTACTGGCATGTCAATGTGAACATAGAACTGTAAACATGTTAAATGTATTTATATTACATTTACATGACCATTCTATATTGTGAATATAGTTATAAGCTAAACGATAAGCTAAACGTTATGATGACATACAGTAATATTTTTAGAGAGGAACATCTCAAAGAAAAAAAAAAACAGGGAAAACACTAAAATATGATTCATTTCCTGCCATTGCGTGATTAATATGTAGCCTAATCCATAAAATGCAACTGTAATCTTTTAATGCACTCTCAGAAATAAATATACAAAAGCAGTCACTGGGGTGGTACCTTTTTAAAAGTTACATGTTTGCACTTAAAGAGTTCATTTTGGTTCCTTAAAGGTTCATATCAGTAGAATATATTAGGTACAAAAGTGTACCTTTTGAAAAAGTAGCGCCCCGGTGACAGCTTTTATTTCTGAGAGTGTGTGATGACCTAAAGAGGTCAATAATAACCGATGAGGTGGTTTTTATCAACTGCTAATTTTTTTAATCAAGTCAAAATTTAAAAAAAAAATAATGCAAATACCCAAAAAAGAAAAGCAACAAAAGAAAGAAAACAAACCACGGATGGCCACAGCTTTGCGAGTGAAAGTGAAGACAGAAGTTTTTTGTGTTTTTTAAACAATATCAGAAAGAAACGTTAGAACAAGAATATAAACATACAGTAAACATTACAAGGCATTTAATTAAGAAAAAATTAAACAACATTGTACACAGTTATATAATATTTTTACATTCATAAAATTACAACTTATTTATGTTTTTTTTTTCTAAGATTCTTTTAAATGATAGGTAAAGTAAAAGTAAATCAGAAGTGACTATTTGACATGTGTGAATGTGTAAATAAAGTCCAGGTCATCATGCAGCTCATCTGCAGACATGTTACACAGACGAAAGAATACAAGAAAAGAGGCAGACATTCAATTCAATTCAATTCAAGATTATTTGTATAGCGCTTTTTACGATAGAAAGACTTAAACTACTTCAGTCTGTGTGCATTGAATTTATTTAATACACCAGTTTCACAATTTGAGTTGAATTACTGAAATAAATGAACTTTTCCACGACATTATAATTTATTGAGATGCACCTGTATATATATATATAGAAAGCTTTGGATTACTACATAAAAACGAAATTATTCAAATCGAAAACAAAAACTCGTTCATTATAAAATCCCTAAAGATGAATGTCTCTCTAAAGGCACATCCAATGAGGAGACAGCGAGTCAGGATCATCCATACATTTGAGGATGATCCAAAAATGCAGCTTTTTCCGAAAAATTGGGAACTTTAACTAACTCCCCGCGCTCCGACCAGTATGCTAATAGTTGCGTATGTGTTGTGTATTGCGTAGGACAGTGGTGGGCACATCGGTGTCCCGTATAGTTTAGCTCCAACCCTAATTAAACACACCTGAACAAGCTAATCAGTGTCGTCAGGATCCCTAGGGCTAAATGAGCCCGAGTCTTGCAGTCAAGGACCCTCGGGAACGGACGCCCCTCCGGAGAGCGACACACAGACGCTCCCGATGCTGCGGAGCGGCGGGAACACACGGAGCGGATTCACGAATCAGTGGATCTTCAGCGGAGCGGTGGCAGAAAGCTTTGAGCTGGGGTGATAGAGTAGAGCCATGAAAGCCCGTCGGAAGCCGACGGGGCCCGACACGTTGAGTCCATTTGGGCCGGGTTCGGGACGTTTTTTGTTTTTACAAGTCGGGCAGGTCGGGCTCAGCTCCTTTTATTGTGCCCAATGGGAGTTACTAAAAGTTCCCAATGCTTCGGGAAAAGCTGCATTTCGGAAGAGTTTTGTCTGTATGGATATTTGTGGGCATGATTGTCGGTGGTGGTAGTTATGTTTGAGGCCTATAATAAAAGTGTACCTCTCAGTAGCGTTTGTGTGTGTTTGTGTATAGTAGAGACAGCGCATGCCAGAGAGCTTAAAGTGATATTGCTGTTGGTCTTGGGTCGGCATGAATGTGTTCCGGGGAAATGGTATATTAATATTAATAAACTAGTGTTTTCTAAGTCGGTGTCGCAAGGATGAAGTTGCAGATCTCGACTTGCCATCTCCTCGTTAGACGCGCCTTTAAGAAATACATACATCTACGGATTATGATTATAATGAAAGAGTTTTTGTTTTCTATATGTTTTATTTCGTTAAGCACTAATTTAAAGCTTTTTATATATATATGTATTATGTCTAAATTGATCAAACACGCTATGATCACTTGGCCGTTAGCTACTTTAAAAAACTAAAACTTACATTTAACGAATAAAGAAATGCTCCAAATGTTTTTCTAAATTACCTTAATAAAATAACGAAACGAAATACAATCATTTTGCCATTTAATTTCAAGCTGTCGGGACAGGGCCGGGCTAGGGCCTATATTTTATGCCCGTGCAGGGCTCTAATAGTGAGGGGTTCGTTTGTTTAATGTATAGGGTAACCATACGTGACTCTCTTCCCTGGCCAGGATTTCTATATTGCCTAAAATATCTAGGATTTGGCTTTGTTTGCGTGTGCAGACCGATCTGTGTATTACATCAGTTCCTTATGTTTTCGAAACGCTCTCGAGGTACTTTGAATCAAAGCAATATAGAAGTCCTAGTCAGGACGTGTCCGGGGAAAATGGCAAGTATGGTCATCTTATCAGCCTGTCCCGGTCTTAATATTACTATACCTTCACCAACCCGACATCAAATAACTAGCAGCTACAATATACTGCTGTCGGGACACACCAACTTGACATCAAATAACTAGCAGCTTCAATATACTGCTGTCGGGACACACCAGCCCGACATCAAATAACTAGCAGCAACAAAACCCGACATCAAATAACTAGCAGCTACAATATACTGCTGTCGGGACACACCAACCCGACATCAAATAACTAGCAGCTACAAAATACTGCTGTCGGGACACACCAACCCGACATCAAATAACTAGCAGCTACAAAATACTGCTGTCGGGACACACCAACCCGACATCAAATAACTAGCAGCTACAAAATACTGCTGTCGGGACACACCAACCCGACATCAAATAACTAGCAGCTACAAAATACTGCTGTCGGGACACACCAACCCGACATCAAATAACTAGCAGCTACAAAAGACTGCTGTCGGGACACACCAACCCGACATCAAATAACTAGCAGCTACAAAATACTGCTGTCGGGACACACCAGCCCGACATCAAATAACTAGCAGCTACAAAATACTGCTGTCGGGACACACCAACCCGACATCAAATAACTAGCAGTTACAAAAGACTGTTTATAGAATTGTGACTGCACAAGTAGTGTAGTGATTTGTGAGGTGAAAATACTTTCACATTTAAAAAAAAACATTTACACGTTTGGCATGACATTTAGAAGCATAGCTGAACGTCTAAGACACGTCAGGCAATATACACCATTAAAAAAACAACAGCACTTCAAGTTTTGAACTAAAATTGTATTTCAACCACATGAATGACTGAAAAACATGTTTTACGCTGGAAGTAGTTTTTTTTACTCTTAACAGCATTAACTTGCAATAGTGAAATACATCTTCCCTCAGTTAGATTGAATGTGTTCATGGCTTGCTCGATTCTGAGCACATGATCAATAAGTTGTTTGCATTCGTGTAAATTGATTTGACGAAATCACATCGCGGACGGTGAAGGGAATTGTCCCGTTTGCTGTGAAGCAGAGGATTTCGCTTGGTCTTAACGCTTTCCTCTCAAATAAAACAATATTTTTTGTAAAAATAATGATTACTCATCAAATGAGAATTTGTTATCCATATGGTCTGGCGGTCATGCAAACTGCGGTCCGAGTATAGCTTTCATACTGGACGCTTTTGATGCCTTTAATACATGACCGTCATGCAGGGCCGGGTTTCCCGACAGCGATTGTTCTTAGCGCGTGTTCTACGAGTCATTTTACGAACGTTCGATATTGTTTCACGAGCGTTTCCCAAAACTTAACACAAACACACGCAGCTCTGCGTTAAGCGCTGCTTATGAGTCGCTGTCCATTGGTCAGGTGCTGAAATGTCCATTTATAGAAGGGCTCGTGATTGTCGTACACGCTCGTTTATTGAAATGTTAACCTAATGCTGCGTACCAGACAGCTCAGAATATATAACATAATAGGCTATAATAATATTTACATGGCTGGTTTTCGTCACTGAAATATATATATTTTTTGTTTATCCCTATTTTTCCAAGTCTTTGAAGCATATTTCCTACATTATTTATTTAAACAAAAAACGAAAAAAACGAGTAATAAAGTACAACCAAAAGCTTTAATTATAATCACATTGCACTTGAATAAAGGTAAAGGTGTAATCTGCTGACTGTCCTGCATGTGAGCTCATAATTCTGTTTTACGAAGCACGTGCGGCTTTACGATTACTCAGAGCAGTGCTTCCCAAACCTGTCCTGGAACCCCACCCCCTACCCTGCACCTTGTGTGTCTCCGGTATCTAACACATCTGATTCCACTCATCAGCTCGTCAGTAGAGACAGCACTAACTAAATGTAAAATATACTAAATGTGCAGGGAAGGGGTCCTTTGGGACAGGTTTGGGAAGCACTGCTCTGAGTAATCGTAAAGCCGCACGTGCTTCGTAAAACAGAATTATGAGCTCACCTGCAGGACAGTCAGCAGATTACACCTTTACCTTTATTCAAGTGCAATGTGATTATAATTAAAGCTTTTGGTTGTACTTTATTACTCGTTTTTTCGTTTTTTGTTTAAATAAATAATTTAAGAGCACTCGTAGATCTATGAAGATTTCCAAGTACTACTTAAGTTACGATGATTTTGGGAAACGTACCCCTGGGTGGTACTTAGCAACCCTAGCATCATTAACATGAAAATAATACATAAAAAGAGTGGGGCTGCTGTGAGTGCCCTTGCGTCCAAAAACAAACAAACAACTAAAACACAACAATACCAGACCGGCCCACCGGGAATCCTCCAGGAACCACGGGACCGACCAAATTTCGTGCGACGGGATTCAATTCCTGAATAAAACGCGGTAGCGGTTGGTAACTCTGGTGTAATTTGAACGGGAGCGGGCGGTCTAACAATATCCAGTTCCCGAGGTCTTTTCAGGGGTGCGTTTCCCAAAAGCACCGTAAGCTAACTTTGGTGGTAAGTTCCATTGAACTCTATTGGTAACGTCGAAACTTGCGAGCATAGTTGTTTTTGTGAAACGCACCCCTGGTTGTGATGAGTGACAGAGCAGAAGAAGAAATTAGCAAAGTGTGGATGCGCTGTCCTCGAAGGACCTTCAACTCGTTTATCATAATTTGCTTAGCCTATAATCTTAAATGACAAGATGTCATCTGTATTTATTTATTTTCTGCGACACTTTTCCTACTGTGTTAACAGCAAAATGTTAAACGAATCTGTACGCATTGAATGCATTTTGACAAGACGAATACAAATAACAAAGAGTATACCATTTTTTTGTACAAGGTACATTTGTATTTGTTTTTTCTCTGCAAAATTTTCCTTATTTTGTTGACAGCAAAATGTTAAACAAAATGTATCTCGACAAGACGAATAAAAAGAAGAAATAACATTTGTAGGCTACAAACTATTTTTTTTTCTCTGCAACACTTTTTTTCCTACTGTGTTGAATGCAAAATCTTAAACGAATTTTGTATTTTGACAAGACGAATGAAATAAAACATAGGCCTAATTTTTTTTATTTGTAATCTCGTATTTGTTTTCTCTCCCTTTCAGTGGCGGAAATTTAAAATGTGATACTCTGGGAACTAGATCTAAATTTAGCGGGAACGGTCGGGTCGAGGTTAAAATGATTGTGTGCGGACAGCGCGTGAACAACGAGTGAACATATAGCGGGAGCGGGACTGTCCCGAGCAGACCTCTACCTCCAGGACCTGCTGCAGACGTGTGTTTCGAAAGCACAGCTTCAGCTCATGTGAGGTAATGTGGGGTTGTTCGGTGCTGTGGGTGAATTAGGCCCATCAGACAACAAAGAACAGCACGTTACTGTTAAAATGAGAGCTAAACTGTTTTATCCTCTTTGTTTTCTAAGAAGTGTTTTACGATTGTGGTCAGCGCTTCGAGGGACAAATGCTGTAAAATGTATTTTATGATCTGAGTTACAGTTTTTATCTGCTGCACTTCACTTTCCAGCTGCTTTACCATCAGGCCTTCAGAAAACCATCCACATCAAGATCCAGTGTAATGTCAGAAAGAGACGAGATGAAACTGGGACATTGTTCACCTGGAGTACAGTCGTTTGTCAAGGATTTGTTCACGCCGAGATTTAGTCATCGAAGGTCTAAGCACTGATTCAGGAACTAAGATTGTCTGTATTTATCATATTTAATGCACTTTATTATTATCGCAATGCTTGAAGTTCAGTGTTTGTATCAGTGGCTGTAATATTAATGTTGAGCAATATGTGATCTGGTTATATATAATATGTAAAGCATTGCTCTCAAAGATGTTTTAAAGTAGCGTATTACTATCTAATGTAAACATGATTTGCCATCAGTACACTTTTTTTTATTATTTTTTATTCAACTTTAAAGGTGTCGTGTGGAAATGTATTTTTTTATACTTAGTGATGAAAACTGTTCCTATTGAGCAGAATAGACGAAAGCAAAAGATACAAGAATGTGATGCAAATGAACAGGAACGGTATGCATCTTCATTTTAATTACTTCATCTTGACTAACCATGCAATGTGTTTATTAAAAATACTCCAGTCCAGATCAGCAGAGTTAATATAACTGTTTTAATCAGACATGTGCTGTGGTCAAATGTAGTTTTCGGTGTGGGTCGGGGTATAATCTTGTTATTTTGTCTTAATATACATGTTTTATTGTTTGAGAAATGAACACAATGTCAGAGCTTTACAGTTAGTCTAAAGTCAGCACATTTAGAGAAGTATTGGTGGAGTTTTGTAGGTTTACTCAAGACTTATGTAAAGCATTTGCATCATGCTTTAGGTTCAGAGCTGAGTTACAGTTGATATGATCAATAGATGATGCCAGAGCATTATTTCAGAAAGAAATTTAGTTGTACTCAGCTATTCTTGCTGCCAGCTTCATGTGTTTTGTCTCTTTTTCTTTCTGTATGTATTTGAATGAATGCACTGTCAGGGGCCTCCAGAAGCCCAGGGCCCACACTGAGAAGCTGACTTGTTACACACAATACATGAACAGCCCTTGCGTTTGTTCAAAGGCAAATCTAGTTTTTATGTTAGTGGTGCAAATTGAATGAGGTAAAGATGGGTTATATTTCAGACAGCCATGTAAATATTAAATAGACAAAGTGACTCCATATAGATTGTGTGTTTTATGTAAACTGGAAAAAATACTTTCTGAGTTAAAGCAACACTAAATAAGTTTAAATAATTGTTTTCATTGACAACTAAATCCATTTCTTTCTGAAATAATGTTTCATCTATTGATCAGATCAACTGTAACACAGCTCTGAACCTAAAGCATGATGCAAATGCTTTACATAAGTCTTGAGTAAACCTATAAAACTACACCAATACTTCTCTAAATGTGCTGACTTTAGACTAACTGTAAAGCTCTGACAATGTGTTCATTTCTCAAACAATAAAACATGTATATTAAGACAAATTAACAAGAACATACCACGACACACACACCGAAAACTACATTTGACCACAGCACATGTCTGATTAAAACAGTTATATTAACTCTGCTGATCTGGACTGGAGTATTTTTAATAAACACGTTGCATGGTTAGTCAAGATGAAGTAATTAAAATGAAAATGCATACCGTTCCTGTTCATTTGCATCACATTCTTGTATCTTTTGCTTTCGTCTATTCTGCTCAATAGGAACAGTTTTCATCACTAAGTATAAAAAAATAATTTCCACACGACACCTTTAAAGTTTAATAAAAAATAATAAAAAAAGTGTACTGATGGCAAATCATGTTTACATTAGATAGTAATACGCTACTTTAAAACATCTTTGAGAGCAATGCTTTACATATTATATATAACCAGATCACATATTGCTCAACATTAATATTACAGCCACTGATACAAACACTGAACTTCAAGCATTGCGATAATAATAAAGTGCATTAAATATGATAAATACAGACAATCTTAGTTCATGAATCAGTGCTTAGACCTTCGATGACTAAATCTCGGCGTGAACAAATCCTTGACAAACGACTGTACTCCAGGTGAACAATGTCCCAGTTTCATCTCGTCTCTTTCTGACATTACACTGGATCTTGATGTGGATGGTTTTCTGAAGGCCTGATGGTAAAGCAGCTGGAAAGTGAAGTGCAGCAGATAAAAACTGTAACTCAGATCATAAAATACATTTTACAGCATTTGTCCCTCGAAGCGCTGATCTTCGCCATCCATCTCCAGACAGACCACAAGTCCTGTAAAACACTTCTTAGAAAACAAAGAGGATAAAACAGAGTTTAGCTCTCATTTTAACAGTAACCTGCTGTTCTTTGTTGTCTGATGGGCCTAATTCACCCACAGCACTGAACACCCCCACATTACCTCACATGAGCTGAAGCTGTGTTTTCAGACAGTACAGAGCTTTAGAGGTCTTCATGGGTCCAAAAATTCGTACCATATGCTGCATTGAACCGACCCGGAACCGTATTTGAAAGTTGGACCCGAGCCCGGCTGGGAAGACACAGAACCGACTGCACTCGTCCCGATCGGCACATATTGCACAGCAAATACTAATAAGTCAATAAACAAGTAGCGAAAAAACCTTTTTACCTTAACTACTGTTAGCTCTCTCCCTGACTGCGACGCATAATCCTCTTTGCCAATACATGTCCATCCATGCTCTGCTGTTCCTGTCTCTTGCCGACTGAAAGAGCTTCTTATTAATCCACTCATTATTCCAGAGACGGATGACTAATGCAACTTCGACCCTTTTGAACTACAATAACGATACTATTTGTTGGTTGTAATAATAAAGACTCGGAGCAATTTTTTTTCTAAAAACGCACAAAATTAGAAGTTCGTTACACTTTACTGCGTGTGTGTTCAATAACAGGTGCGTCTCTTCTTCAGTTTTGTTTCAGTTGTTTTTCACATCACTCATGAATGAATCATGATCTCTGTCCGCTTGCAGAACTGCATTAACTTCGCCCGCGCGCTGTTTCTGGCGGCTGAGGTAACGCGTAACGCGTGGTTTTCTTCCACCTTATATCCCGCTCACACTTTTCTCATCCTAATGTTACAAACTGAAAGTTACACACACGCATGCTGACTGACTGACGCTGATCTCTGCCGGGTGCGGTGTTCTCCGATCGACTCGGGTATTACACACAAAGTTAAAAAGACCCGGGACCCGAAGTAACAGATTGGGACCCGACCCGGCCACCCGGTCCCGGCTGAACATTTAAAACATAGACCTGGGTCCTCTGGTGTCGGGTCCTCCGTGAAGACCTCTACAGAGTTCGAGAAACACACGTCTGCAGCAGCGGGACAACGCGCAGAAACACTTCTCCTGTTTGCTGAATAAACTTCATTCATTCTGACATTCTAATTCTAAGAACGTGTTATTTTGTTGTCATTTCAAAAAGACCGAGAGCAAATCATTACCGACAGAAACACAAAAACAAACTACCAGACTACTAATTCAGCGAATCATCCACTGAGTGTGATGTGGATTGTAATAATGCATCCACCTGTTAAATGCAAGCAGTTACAAAATACTACTGTCGGGACACCAACCCGACATCAAATAACTAGCAGCTACAAAATACTGCTGTCGGGACACACCAACCCGACATCAAATAACTAGCAGTTACAAAATACTGCTGTCGGGACACACCAACCCGACATCAAATAACTAGCAGCTACAAAATACTGCTGTCGGGACACACCAACCCGACATCAAATAACTAGCAGCTACAAAATACTGCTAAATGTTTTGTTTATAACAGATTTACATCATTAACATTAATTTTAATTCTATACCACTGACCCGTGAGTGGACTTCAGAAGAGGAGCGTCCTTTGTCGGTCACGGACACATTCAAGACAGAATTTAAATGCAACACCAGCCTTGTTGTCTGTAACGCTGTGAAAGAAGAGATGAACGTCCCGAAGCTTTTAAAGCATCAGTCAGCTTACACATTACTCAAATCGCTCAAATGTCAGACGGAAAGTCCCAGTCAATTGAGCGGAATTCTGTCAGAAGCGTCGCGTGTTTACCCACCACGCAAAGCACGCGATTGCGTGCGAATTCACTCGAGGGGATCCCCCACTCACTCAGAAAGTTTGTCAGTTTGCAGATTACTCATTTCACGTCAGGGGTAAAGTGGTGACAGAATTTCTGACTCTGGCAGAATAGCCTACATTCGAGATGACTGGGGAAAAAGCCCCAGTCTTCTATCCACCCACCCCAGACCACGATAAGGCTACTATGGGAGCGTTTGGAGGACTCAAAAAGTGTGAAAACACCTTCTGTTTCTATGACGCGTACTACTGCCTACACTGTCGGGAAAAAAACGTACCGCGGAGGCACAGTTTTTCCAAAAACTTATCACAAGATAAAATCCAGACAAACGTTTATTGTAACTATGGACTGTGTTGATGAGAGTGATGAAGAAGTGTTTATCATGACGCTTTCACTGGTGATGTACCGGATAGAAAACGGATTTCAAAGTAAATTATCTAATTTTAAAGCATTAAGAAAGGTTTTTAAAGCTTGTTGTTTTGTAGAATAACACAGTTATGAGAACTGTAGGGCCTGTAGATAGGGAGTACGTGTTATTTAATAATATATAATTATATTTTCAGAATGACATATATGTTTTCCTCAAACACACTAAACTGTTTACTTTAAGTAACTAGCACTAACAGTGGTTATTTGTCTCCTGATCATAGGGAAACCACTTTAAGTTCTACACCATATGGGGGGGGGGGGGGTAGTGTCAGGGTTCTGTCACTTCGGTCTAGTGTTGTTCATGAAAACATAGTGTCAGGTTGGGTGGAAGGGATGAGAGCGAGGACCCAATTGCAGGAGGAAAACAGACTTTTTATTGATAAATAAAACAAACAAAAACAACCCCATAGGGGAATAACAAACTGGCAAGGCAGGACAAGGCTTACGACGGCGAACCAACATATGGCAATGAAATATATATATTTAAAAAATATCAATATGAAATTCTAATATATGTTTTCTATAATACACTGAAAACCACCGAAAATAGGCGGTGATGATGAATCAAAGTTCATCACAAGCCACTTTTTCCAAGCTGAGGAGTAAAATACTGGTATGTAGAAGGAGTGTGATTAATTTTTAACCCTAGAATGTTTAGAAGTCTTTCACCATTTCAACCAATTTTTAACAGTGAAAATATTATTTATTTATTTATTATTATTATTATTTTTTTTACATTATTCTAAATGCTCTAAACAATTTAATAACATGAAAAAAAACAAATGTTTTCCTAAAACTTTTGTTTAGGGTCTGAAGAGGTTAAAATAAAAAATAATATAATCTATAATTATAATCAATACTTCTACATCACTCTTGTCAGCATAGTCCATAGGTACAATAAACCGTTATCTTGTGGTTATTTGGGGAAAAACTGTAGGGGTGCGTCCCCACCCCCATTCTGATGTACCAGAGAGGAAAATGATTTCACAGTAAATCAGAGGTTTGCTTTCGACATTGGTGGGGAACTACTTGAGGGTGAGTAAATTATGACAGAATGTACATTTTTTGAGTGAACTGTCCCTTTAATCACACATCACTTTATTTTAAATGAATTGGACCCAGGATGATTCTGATCGAATACTCTGCTGTTGCTGTAGTAACGAAACTCGCGCTCATCTGATTGACAGAGAAAGCGCACGCTCTTATATCAGTGTTGTTTTTTATTTTGTGGATATTTCAGCTAACAGCTTGATTGGTAAATTCAGCTGAACAACATTAATTTAAAGCTAAAGACTGTCCACGGCAACTCCGGATGCTCTTTCAAATCCTGCTGCACCACTTACATAGTTTAACAAAACAAAAAAAAAACACATTATTATTGTTGATGTTAATGACTTTATCCTAGTCTGAAAGATTGTGTATCTTTCCGCACAACGTTTGTCTTTCTGTCCATATGCTTTATTAGGGAGCTAATAATAGCCATAGAGCGCACTTTCTCTTTCCGTTTGCTCTGTTTTTTCAAACTCATCGATGCACCTGTGTTCATTCCTGAAGTGGGCTTGTATATGAGCTGTTTTAGACTGTGGTCTTGAATCAGGTGCAAAACCTGTGACTGTGAGTTACACGCGCGCTTCTCGTGCGGTGTGTGACTATCCGCACATGTATTAAACGTGCGTCCTTGAGAGCGCGCAGTTTTCTAACGTTAGGTAGCCTAATATCAATGATATGACGTGACAAAAACATGCACATATATTTAATTATTTCTTCAAATTATTGTTCGGGATAGTTTGGTATGGCTGGATATTGGAAGGGACGATTCGATTCCCAGGCAACACAGGTACTGACCAAAAAAAAAATGTTTAACCTGAATAAGTCGATTTGGATAAAAGTGTCTGCTAAATGCATACATGTAAATGTAAATGGGACACGTCCCTATACCCCCCCCCCCCCCCCAACTCTACGCCCCTGCAGTAAATTATCTCATTTTCATTAGTAAGAAAAAACGTCTCAGGTTACGTATGTAACCATAGTTCCCTGGGAATGGGAACGAGATGCTACGTCCTCTAGGGGACGCTATGGGAACGCCTCCAGCGTGACCGGTTACCTGAAGCATGATTACAAACACCCAATGCACTTGACATTGGCAGGTGCAACAGCTAGTGAGGCTCAAGAAAGAGCATGCACATAGTACTGTCTAAGCGGAGCTCTAGAGAGTGGAGGCTTCAGCAGAATGACTCTCTGAATGAGAGGAAGCCTAGCACACTCAATCCGAGTAGGGGAGCTCTTAAGATTGGAGGCCTTAGCCTGGCTACACTCAACGTCAGAAGCAGTTAGTGAGTCTCCTCAGAGCGTACCTCCTTTTACTGCCAGAGACGGAGCTCTGAAGAGTGGAGGCTTCAGCAGAACGGCTCTCTGCTGAGAGGGAAGCCTAACAACACTCAACCCTGGTTGAGGGGCTCTTAAGAGTGGAGGCCTCATGACTCTCTATAGCGAGAGGAGGCCTGGCTACACTCAGCGCCAAAAGCAGTTAGTGAGGCTCCTCAGAGCCTACATCCTTACTGCCAGAGACGGAGCCCTGGAGAGTGGCGGCTTCAGCAGAATGACTCTCTTAAATGAGAGGAAGCCTAGCACACTCGATCCGAGTAGGGGAGCTCTTAAGAGTGGAGGCCTCAGCCTGGCTACACTCAACGTCAGAAGCAGTTAGTGAGTCTCCTCAGAGTGTACCTCCTTACTGCCAGAGACGGAGCTCTGAAGAGTGGAGGCTTCAGCAGAAAGGCTCTCTGCTGAGAGGGAAGCCTAACAGCACTCAACCCTGGTTGAGGGGCTCTTAAGAGTGGAGGCCTCAGCCTGGCTACACTCAGCGCCAAAAGCAGCTAGTGAGGCTCCTCAGAGCCTACATCCTTACTGCCAGAGACGGAGCCCTGGAGAGTGGCGGCTTCAGCAGAAGGACTCTCTTAAATGAGAGGAAGCCTAGCACACTCGATCCGAGTAGGGGAGCTCTTAAGAGTGGAGGCCTCAGCCTGGCTACACTCAACGTCAGAAGCAGTTAGTGAGTCTCCTCAGAGCGTACCTCCTTTTACTGCCAGAGACGGAGCTCTGAAGAGTGGAGGCTTCAGCAGAACGGCTCTCTGCTGAGGAAAGCCTAACAACACTCAACCCTGGTTGAGGGGCTCTTAAGAGTGGAGGCCTCAGCCTGGCTACACTCAGCGCCAAAAGCAGCTAGTGAGGCTCCTCAGAGCCTACATCCTTACTGCCAGAGATGGAGCCCTGGAGAGATGGAGCGGCTTCAGAGTGGCGGCTTCAGAAGGACTCTCTTAAATGAGAGGAAGCTCTCTTAAATGAGAGGAAGCCTAGCACTCGATCTCGAGTAGGGGAGCTCTTAAGTAGGGGAGCTCTTAGCCTGGCTAGAGTGGAGGCCTCAGCCTGGCTACAGAAGCTCAGTTAGTGAGTCTCCTCAGAAGCGTAGTTAGTGAGTCCTCCTTTTAGAGCTGCCAGAGACCTCCTTTTAGCTGCCAAGAGTGGAGGCTTCAGCGCTGAAGAGTGGAGGCGGCTCTCTGCTGAGGAAAGCCTAGAACGGCTCTCTGCTGAGGAAAGCCTAACTCAACACTGGTTGAGGGGCACTTAAGGTTGAGGGGCCTCAGCCTGGCTAAGAGTGGAGGCCTCAGCCTGGCTAGCGCCAAAAGCTCAGTTAGTGAGGCTCCTCAAAAGCCTAGTTAGTGAGGCTCCTCAGAGCCTTACTGCCAGAGACCTTAGCCCTGGAGAGTGGCGGCTTCAGCCCTGGAGAGTGGCGGCTTCAAATGAGAGGAAGCCTAGAAGAACTCTCTTAAATGAGAGGAAGCCTAGCTCGATCCGACTCGAGGGGAGCCCTTAAGAGTAGGGGAGCCCTTAAGAGTGGAGGCCTGGCTAGCCTGGCTACTCAACGTCAGAAGCAGTTAGTGAGTCTCCTCAGAAGCGTAGTTAGTGAGTCCTCCTTTTAGAGCTGCCAGAGACCTCCTTTTAGCTGCCAAGAGTGGAGGCTTCAGCTCTGAAGAGTGGAGGCGGCTCTCTGCTGAGGAAAGCCTAGAACGGCTCTCTGCTGAGGAAAGCCTAACTCAACCCTGGTTGAGGGGCTCTAATGAGTGGAGGCCCTGGTTGAGGGGCCTGGCTAATGAGTGGAGGCCTCAGCCTGGCTAGCGCCAAAAGCTCAGTTAGTGAGGCGCCAAAAGCCTAGTTAGTGAGGCTTCTCAGAGCCTTACTGCCAGAGGGTGGCGGCTTCAGCTGCCAGAGGGTGGCGGCTTCAAATGAGAGGAAGCCTATAAGGACTCTCTTAAATGAGAGGAAGCCTAGCTCGATCCGAGTAGGGGAGCTCTTAAGAGTGGAGGCCTCAGTAGGGGAGCCTGGCTACACTCAGTGGAGGCCTCAGCCTGGCTAAGCAGTCAACGTCAGAAGCAGTGAGTCTCCTCAGTGAGTCGTACCTCCTTTTAGAGCGTACCTCCTTTTACTGCCAGAGACGGAGCTCTGAAGAGTGGAGGCTCTTCTGCTGAGGAAAGCCTAACAACACTCAACCCTGGTTGAGGGGCTCTTAAGAGTGGAGGCCTCAGCCTGGCTACACTCAGCGCCAAAAGCAGTTAGTGAGGCTCCTCAGAGCCTACATCCTTACTGCCAGAGACGGAGCGAGTAGGGGGGAGAAGGAATGGGAGGCTCACGGGAGCTGGGAGGTTATGCCAGAGAGAGATCGCTCATCAAGCACTTCCTGCTGGATCAGAAGATGTAACAGACAATACATCTTCCCCCGCAGTTCACTCTCGTCAGCCGCCGACCGCCGCGAACTCAGTCTCGTCACTGCCCATAGCGTCCCCTAGAGGACGTAGCGTAGAAGTTCCCTTCGGAAGGGAACTGTGTTTTAAAGCTTGTTGTGTAGAGTATCACAGTTATGTGTGATATGAGAACAGCAGGCCCTGTAGAGGGAGTATGCTATTTAATAAAATATACAATTCTTATAACTTAGTACCAATAAACACAACAAACAACTTCAGTATAACTTTTGAATTCCTGCGTAAAAACTAAGTAAGACTCACCAATCACACGTGGGACACACACGTACACACACACACACACGCACACGCACACACACGCACGCACACGCACACGCACACGCACACACACACACACACACACACAATTATTAATTATGGATTATATTCTTTTAAATTTGTCATTATTTTTCATACTTGGTTTAAAACTTTTCTGAACACATTTCACTTTTGTTTAACAGGGGGGACAAGTCCTTAAGGGGGGCATAGGCTATACTATATACTTGTATGTAACAACCCACAACGTCTCTTAAGAATGACATGCGTTGTCAAATAATCCCATATAACACGCACACATATGACACAAAGTCGGGCAGTTAATAATTTAGAAAGGGTCCTTCCCCTTTCGGAGTCTAGATGCTAAAGGCGCTGCCGCCTGAGTCAACATGAAACGGGTTCGCCGTTTAAATGTCAAATCTAGTTCTTTTGCTATTTGGTTTATTATAAAATCGCTTTGCTTAGTTAAGCATTGAACTGTTAGCACCGCATTTACTATATCACTCAGAATACTGCTTGCTAACATCATTATCATCTATTGTAAAGTTACAGTACAAATCGTTGTAAAATAATAGGTTTGGAGGAAGTTAGGGCAGACAACAACACAACCCTTACAAAAATGATATTAAAATATTACACATATATTGTCCCTCAAACTAGCACTCTCTATTCTAATGCTATCTCTGTTTTCTTTTGTTATTTAAAAACACTCGCACTCCATTTGTTTTCTATGAAAAGGCCTTTAACTTTCTTTATTCTTTTTTCTATTCTGTCCATTTGTTTTCTTTTTACTTAATATATAATAAAAAAGCATTGCTCTTTTGTTGATTTGATTGCTTCCATTGTCCTCATTTGTAAGTCGCTTTGGATAAAATGACTCAATGTAAAATGAACCATGGTTTTACTACGAATACAATTTTGCTGCACTAATCATAGTTTAACATGGTATTTGTAGTAAAACAATGATTATGGTTATTGTATATGGTTACCATGCTTTTAGGCTAATAAAACCATGTTTCATTTTCGTAAGGGAAAAACATGACTCATGATAATTTAATAACATGTTCAGTATTGGGATATTTATATACTAATTTTGACATTTAGGCAAAAAATAAAATATATATATATATAGTTTTGTCAAATCTCGAGTATTTAAGTCATTATAATATAAAAAAACAGTGAGGCCAATGATGACTTCAAAAAACTACTTTTTTTAAGTTGCGTAAATACATAAATAAGGCCTACTAATACTAACAGTATACATTTGTTTCAAATATATTGCTATACATATGTGGCTGTTATCTTTTTTTTCTCCTTTTCCATCTCTCCAGTCTATTCTGCTCACGCGTGTTTTCTATAGTGAGCGCGCGCTTTAAACATTATTGATGATAATAACTAACCAAATCATATCGCGCTTGTTTTTGACCCGGTGGTTGCTTATTTGTCTCGTGAGAGTTGTAAACAACAGATCGGGGCTATTTTATAATATATCAAAATATCCATAAAACCTAAACTATTTAAAATAGTTATCAGATAAATATTTTAGAATATAGTTGATTTCATACTTTTCATCTGGCCAAATATTATTTAAATTGTTTTAAATACGAATCAAATTAAATGTATGCAGATTTGCTGATGAGCAGCACATCTTGTATCTATTTAGTGGAAACAGATAGCCCTGTATTTATTGTAGTGTAAGTACAATGATCTCACTGACAAAGTATTTTTAAATCAAAAGTTCAAATCTTACCGTTTCTTCAGATACAGTGTTATGTTTCATAATGTTGTGGATGTCTTCACACGATATTAACACCTCCACCTCTATAAGTTATTATCATTGAACCTATATTCAAATATATATATGTAATTAGTATAAAGACTTTATGTAATTTCATTGCTCATCTACATTAATGGGAGTACATGTGTACATCGAAATAAAAACAGTTTAAAATCCTTGTTTCTTTCATTAATTTTCTCTCTCCAGGAAAACGAGTCAAGGACATCCATAGCATATATTTATAGTTATTAATATAATTTGTATTTATTTTTAATAAATCCAGACACGTGCATGGAAACCCTACTCTATCATCTCTAAGTGCATGTGCATGTTCAAACATCTTATTATATTGATAATTGCATGCATACTCTCAGAAAACAAGTAATGTTTTAGTAAGTAACTAGATTAAATGAAAACACAGGCAAAACAGACACACTTTTTTATTATTTTTCAGAGCTCTGTTGCACAACAGGACACAGAAAAAACAGCGAGGGTAAGTAATGTATTTATGTATTTGTTCTGCAGAGACCTATGGTGTAAACATCTGTGTGTGCACTTCAGCTTCTCAGTTGTTTTATCACCAGATTATTTTGCTGTAACGACCATCCTTTAGATCAATGAAACGCTGAAGCACTGTCAGAAAGAGACTGTAGGAGGAGTGATTGGTATTAATACAGAGGATCACAATTCATTCCCATGTTCGAGGAAGTGGATCTCATCGACACACTGCAGCACACGGATTTGCTTACAGGTATGATTGGTTATGAAGCTAGAGGAAACTGGATAATATTGTGAAGACAGTTTTTAGACAGGGTTAGTCCTTCTTCAGTTGCTGGTCGCCCTTGACTTGCATTGTTTAGTTTTTTCTTGGAAGTCAATGGCGATCGATTTTATTGATGCTCGATATTTAATCGCAGGATCTGTTTTAATGAAAATGAGAAACATAACATAGATCAGCGCTTCTCAAAGTCCGGACTCCGTATTTCAAGTGCTTTGGTGTAACTCAGACCTCTTCACGGAGGTCTTCACGGAGGACCCAACACCAGAGGAACCGTGACCCGTCAGCCGTGTCCGGGTCGGGTCCCAAACTATTTCTATTTCTTTTTAACTTTGTGTGTAATACCCGAGTCGATCGGAGAACACCGCACCCGCCAGAGATCAGCGTCAGTCAGTCAGCATGCGTGTGTGTAACTTTCAGTTTGTAACATTAGGATGAGAAAAGTGTGAGCGGGAAATAAGGTGGAAGAAAACCACGCGTTACGCGTTACCTCAGCCGCCAGAAAGAGCGCGCGGGCGGAGTTAATGCAGTTCTGCAAGCAGACGGAGATCATGATTCATTCATGAGTGATGTGAAAAACAACTGAAACAAAACTGAAGACGAATTTGTGGACCCTTGAAGACCTCTGCTCCGTGACACACACACACACACACACGCAGGGCGCACGGATGTTGCCGTGTTTACCGACTTTTTTTGTAAGACAAAGCGCATACCAACTAATGACATTTTGGAAGAACCATAACTTTGATTTCGCAGATTAATGTCGCCGGTTTCGCCCGTGAGCGCGAGGTCCCGCCTTCCGGACGGCAGAGCTAGCGGCACATTCAACGGACCGAGCCGCAGCAGACGTGTCCAAAAATTGTTCACGTGTACTGTCTGGACATATGAACATGAATGCACTTCTGTAAACAGTGTGTTACACAGATAGACGTGTGTACAGTGTGCTGCATGATATATGAAATAAAGTAACATAATTCACTGCTGTATAATAACAGAGTATTTGCAGTTCAGTTGAAGTGACTGCAGGTTACATTGAAGTACTGTTTCCGAAACAGAACATCTGTAAAGGAGAAATTATCATTTAGTTGTATAAAAATGCAGTACCGTTACAGCTCAGAGAGTAATCTTTTCGAAAAATAACCATGGTTTTGTTATAGCTAGTAAAGCATGTTTTTTTGGCATATTGATTACAATTTGCATAACCACAGTTTGACTACAAATACCACGATTAAACTATGGTTATTGAAGCAAGACCATGGTTAATTTGTGGTGACTATGGTTTACTATGGTTTACAGTAACCGTGATTTATATAAACATGGTTCATTTTCCTGAACGCAAGTACGACCTGATGACGTCAGGAATATGATAATTAACCATGTATAACGTTGAATTGTTATATATGTAACGGAGACTAGCGATATAAAGTTATAAGCAGGTTTATAAAAAAAAAAAAAGTTTTGTCATAATTATTTTGGACCTTTTGATGATAATTCAGATTCAGACCTTTGAATGCAAACTTTGAGAACCCCCTATTATTATTATTATTATTATTATTAATACAATAATTTGACTAAATAAAAATGCAATGTTTAGTAAACATTTGACAGTACATTTTAAATGTATTTGCTCAAATTTGCATAAAATGCTGTTTGCAGGAACATCAGAACTCTATATCTGCAAAATGTAACTCACCCAAAACATTGAATGTGTGCATCAAACCTAGTTATTGTGTCAATATAACATGTCTCAGATGATTTTTCACCATTGGAATATATGCTATATGCAAATTTCATTTAATTTCATGAGCAAATTTCATATTTGTGACATGCATTATTTTTCTACCTTTTGTTGACAGACTGCTTTCTACAAGAATGACAGTTCTTAGCATATTACAGATTTCAACAGCAGGTAAAGCAAGCGACTGTGACAGTTCACCGTTTACTCGTAACACAATTATACAGATAGATGTACTGTACAAATATAAATGTATACAGAAGCTGCTGTTTAGGGTTGTGATGTTCCTTCTTCAAAAGCGGCAGTGATTGTACTGGACAAACTCCATGTATATGCTTCAAAACTAGGCTGAATGGCAAAATAGTGATTCCTTTTTTATTACAATATCAAGTACGGCTGCTAAGGGGCAGACAATTTTGGTAAATTTCTGGAAAGCCATTTGCTTACTTAGCAAACGTTACAACCACTTCATGTCAGATATTCACAGAATCATGTCCAATTTTGGTAACTGAATGGATCATTTTGCATGTGATGGCTCACACGATGAAATAATGTTTAGAAGTTACATTTACATTTATGCATTTAGCAGATGCGTTTTATCCAAAGCGACTTACAGTGCATTCAGGCTATAAATGTTTTATCAGTATGCGTGTTTCCTGGGAATCGAACCCACAACCTTTTGCGCTGCTAACGCAATGCTCTACCACTGAGTCACAGGAACACAAGTTGTGAAGAGTTTGACCATTTCAGTGAAAATCAACAGCAATTTTACTCTTACTCACGTGCACACGCGCCAAAACACATGCAATTAGCTGACATCGATAAGATATTCAGATCAGATGTGAACAAAAAACGAATTGTTCAAACATCTGAACTTATTGTTTTGAGGGGGGAAAAAACTATAATTCTTAGTTAACCAAAACAATTGAGAACAACTGAAATATCTCAAATTAAGTGATTTTATGGTTTCTAACATAATAAGAAAACATAATTTACATTGCATGCATTTATTTTGTTGATCACGTAACATTTTTATTGTTACATATTGAATAAAATATGGGCAAACAATGTTTTTTTTCAGAAAATATAAGTACAGCTGCCAAAATGTTATTCATCGTGCTCTTTATAATTTTTTTCTCTTTCTTTTCCCAATTTCTTTACTTTATGTTTGATTTAAAACTTTATTTCTGTAACATATAATATTTTGCAACTATGTCTGCCCTTTGATAAATGTAAATGGTTAATATTGCTTGTTAATGCCTATTTTGTCTGTACATTTATTATTCTTTTCAATAAAAAAAAACTCTGTTCATGTAAATGTGATAGTGACGCCCTCTGCTGCCTCAATAATGTAGCCTTTTATGTTTATGTATATCATTTATTATATCGTCCCCCTGTCGTTTCAGCATTGAATCATGGACATCATCAATGTGACGTGTTCAGAGATTCAGACTCCAGCGGGTTTTCTGTTTGTGATTCTGCCTCTTATACTGAATTACACTAATAATCCTGACTGTGAACAGAGCTGGTATTCACAGGTCAGTGTGTTTCTGTCCTCACTCTACACAATTACACACACACGCACGCACGCACACGTACACAAGCACGTACACACACACACACGCACACACACAGAGAGAGAGAGTTTCTGTCCTCACACTACACCGTTTTACACACACACACACACACACACACACACACACACACACACACACACACACACACACACACATGTTGGGTTTCCATGTTTTATGGGGACTTTCCATAGACGTAATGGTTTTTATACTGTACAAACTGTATATTCTATCCCCTTACACTGCCCCTATCCCTAAACCTAACCATCACAGGAGACATTCTGCAATTTTACATTTTCAAAAAACATCACTTAGTCTGATTTATAAGCTGGTTTCCTCATGGGGACCAAAAAATGTCCCCACACGGACAAGGATTTTGGATATTGCCATCGTTGTGGGGACATTTTGTCCCCATAACGTAGGGTTTACCTGAACCACACACACACACACACACACACACACACACACACACACACACACACACACACACACACACACACACACGTACACACACATCATAGACTGTAATTTTACTGTACCCCTTACAAACTGTATCCCTTATCACATGGGGACCCTATCAAACCTAACATCACAGAGACATTCTGCAATTTTACATTTTCAAAAAACATCACTTACTGATTTATAAGCTGTTTCCTCATGGGACCAAAAAATGTCCCCACACGGACAAGGATTTTGGATATTGCCATCGTTGTGGGGACATTTTGTCCCCATACGTAGGGTATACACACATACACACACACACACACACACACACACACGCATGTTGGGTTTCCATGTTTTATGGGGACTTTCCATAGATGTAATGGTTTTTATACTGTACAAACTGTATATTCTATCCCCTTACACTGCCCCTATCCCTAAACCTAACCATCACAGGAGACATTCTGCAATTTTACATTTTCAAAAAACATCACTTAGTCTGATTTATAAGCTGGTTTCCTCATGGGGACCAAAAAATGTCCCCACACGGACAAGGATTTTGGATATTGCCATCCTTGTGGGGACATTTTGTCCCCATAACGTAGGGTTTACCTGAACCACACGTACACACACACACACACACACACACACACACACACACTCTCTCTCTCTCTCTTTCACACACACACACTATCTGATGGAGTTATATTTGTTCAGGACAGGTGTCTGATAGCAGATCCATCAGATCCTCAGAAACTGATGGATCCTGCTATTTCTGTCTCATCTGATCGTCTCGTTACGTCTCGCTGTGTGAATCTGATTCATGAGATCATCTGTCATTCTTCAAGAGTAAATAAACTCAGTCTCTATATCTATATCTCTATATTTAATCATTGAACAATATAAATGCTGCTGTAATGCTTCTTTCCTTCATTTCAGCTTCATGTCCGTCGTGTGACTGCATTCAGAGGTGAGAGAAACAGTGAAACACATCAGTGTGTCCTGATTGAGATCAAACTCTGTGTTGAACTGAATCCTCTGTGAATCATGATGATTGTGAATGTGTTTTTCAGCCAGGAATCAAACTGCAGGTGACTTTGATTATTCACTAATAAAACACTGCAGATCTGATTCACACTCAATCCACTTTCACTCTTTTCTCTCATATTTATCATCACTGTGTGTTTGTAAAGATGTCATGAATGAAGTGACTCCAGATCTACATCATTCAGGTACACCTCTGTGCTTCTGTTTCAATATTTATTATTTTTATTGAGTTTATGTATTCAGTCATTCAGCTGAATGTTTTGTCTCTCACATGTACAGATCAGCTGTGGTGGATTCCTGCTCTTATTATCATTCTTATCCTGGTTTTGATCTTTTTCTTGCTGCGTAAATGGATCTTCAGGTGAGTCGAGGCTGATCTCTCCTAACATGATTCTTCAGTCATTACATCTTATAGTTCACAAGAGCATCACGAGTCTCATGTTCATTTATCATCTTCAACGGATTGGTTTAATAATTTGATATCTCAACTTCAAAATAAACAGGAAATCCTTTTAATATAAATGTAATATAATTTAATAAAATGTATTATAATGTAATACATATAAAAAGTAATCCGATTGTGTTTTTATAGGAAAGCACAGTTCATCCTTCAGCGCAACACGTGAGTGAATCAAACTGATAAATGAGCTGATTTACTGAATCACATGATCATTTAGGAGCTGAATCAGACGGATGATGTTGTAAGCTGTTGAATCTGTGTCTGCTGTTGTGTAACTGTGTGTTTCTCGCAGGGATCCGGTGACGGTCGGATCTGATTCTCCAGGAATCGGTTCAGTGAATCAGTTCAGTGAATCGACTCAGTGAAATAGTTCAGTGAATCGACTCAGTGAATCAGTTTTCAGATCCTGATCACCATCTGTGTCCTGAATCAACATCACAGACATTTTATTATCTGTTCAAATGGAGAAGACCAAGAAACAGCAATGCTATATGCTGCATGTGGCTTTATTTAAAGGCAGTAATTTTGCAGTTGCTAATGCAGTGATGGTTACATTATCTCATGATTAACCGCATAATTTTTCCCAATAATAATCCAGGAAATGCCTGTAAAGTTTTTTTGGTAAAACATTTAATAAAATTTAAATGCAAGTTAGGACATCTTAACTTAATTGTACAGTTTATTTCTGACAGTCATTGAACTTTTCTTATTGTTTTTTACATTATTTCGGAGCGTGCACAGTTAGACTGAATATAGAAATTAATGGTGAATGTTGATTATATTGGGTTTCTGTGTTCAGTTCTGAACTGTTTTTACAGGTGAAAATCTGCTTTTCTGCAGAAATTCATAATAAGGGAACAGTTCCCCCCCAAAAAATGAAAATGATGTCATCGTTTACTCACCTGTATGAGTTTCTTCAATTCTTCAAACAGTGGTACAGAAGGGTTTATAACATATTTATATAAATAACATAATTTAGTTAATTAATCCTATGTCACTGACCTTCACGAGAGGAGCGAGATGATTCTCACGACCACATTCATGATATAATCCAGAAACTCTAGTGATTTCAGTCTTGAATTCAACGGCAGTCCTGTTGACAGTAATGCAGTAAAAGCAGAGCTGGACGTCCTGAATCTCACGAGCAGTGTTGGGGGTAACGCATTACAAGTAACGCGAGTTACGTAATATTACTTTCAAGTAACTAGTAAAGTAACGCATTACTTTTTAATTTACTAGAAAATATCTGAGTCACTTTTTCCCCATTTATTGATGACAGTGCGCCGTGTGAACATGATCTTACTGTAGATCTAATCTAGACTAAATATGAATGTGTATTAATTCATCCCACTCGCAAAAAACAGATTCAGTATTCATCAAAATGAATTAAACCAGTGAAATACAAACTCAGAATATGATACAAACCTGCAATAATTAAATATGTTAAACAACACAAATATATCTAATCTCATTTTATTAACCGATGTGTTAACCTTTGATGATCAGTTCAACCATACTAATAAGCAAACATTACTTTAGATAAACAAATGTGCTTGATTGTTTTTTATTGCTGAAGAGTGTTGAACCTTCTCCTGTGTTCTTCTGTACAGACGTGATTTACTCGTCCTTCAGTCTGAGGTTTATTCATTACACTTTTTGGTGTGAAAGGCTTTTACATTTGCTATAAATATAACTTCTTGTATTAAAAACAAACAATCAAGCCCTGCTCATATTTAAAAAGTAACACGAAAGTAACGCAAAAGTAATGTAACGCATTACTTTAAATAAAAAGTAACTAAGTAACATAATTAGTTACTTTTTTAGGGAGTAACGCAATATTGTAATGCATTACTTTTAAAAGTAACTTTCCCCAACACTTCAGTCATGCTTCAGTCGAAGTATTTTAGGTCAGATTAAACTGTTTCTTCAGCTCGTGTCAGACTGCAGAGACACTTGAAGAGCATCTTTACTCTGGCCTGTGTGTATTAGTCAGCTCTGTTTAACAGATCAAACATATTTTAGTGATGGATCTGTATTATTAGTGTTCAAGCTGGACCCAAACACAGTGGCAGGTTTATCTTCATATTGTGGATGCTTCCTGTAAGTCACTCTGAACCGCTTTTATTATTTGTAGTTTCTAGAGCTGTTTGATTTTCACGTATGAATCAAGAGTAAATGCATTTGTAGTGTTTATCGTTTCAGTGTTTGCTGAGCTTCATGACTTCAGGAGCTGCACATGAATTATGTACATGAAACCTGTGATGGCAAACCCATGTTAATAAAAAAAAAAAAAAAATATTTCATCTCAGACTGGCACAAAAGACACAGATGAGTCATACTGCAAAGAGTGTGCGAGACATTTAATAAGGCTTTTTGTCTTTTCTGACATCATAAACAGACAGATGTGTTTATTTCTCTTCGGTCCTTTAGGCACAAAAGCACACATGACTCCTGAGATGCAGCGCTTGGATGTAATTTCTTCTTTTATTGACAGAAGTGCTGGAATAATGGTGTTTTCCACTCAAGCAACTGAAAGATTAATCCTATTATGAATACTCTTAGAAGGGGTGCGGCATGTTTTTGATAACTATTTCTATATTTGAGTCATAAGTATTGTTTCCAACCACATGTCCTGTTTCCTGTGGCATTAACTGATGCTTTAGAGAGACACGAGTAAACCTTAACTTTCAGATTAAAATGGCATATCAAGTTTTCAGTGCCAAGTCTTAAGATGTTATGGAAATTATTAATTTATGAAGTAACTTGATAATTAAAGCAGTAATTATAACACTATCATTATTTGTTTGTCTATGAAAACAGGTAGCAACTGTCTGTGGTCTCAGCAGTTTACATTACGCACAGTTAACAAAAAAAATTAAGCAAAAACATGTTATGTTTTGTCTTGCAAACTAGGTCACAACTGTTTTCACACCTCGGTCGGGTAAGATCATCGGACACAAGCTGTCTGCATGCTACAGGTCTGCACGACAACATTTTAAAAACAGTTTACCCCCCCTCACCCCATCTTAAGCTATCACAGGAATAATTACCAATAAATATTATCTGTCTTTCATTTCCCCATTTATAACTATAGCCTGTCTCTCAGGTATTATTTAAAAACATATGCATATTCTTATGTATACAGCTGTACAGTAAATTGTGCACAAATATGTACATCAATCTTCCAGATTTACCTTATTAGTATTTATTGGTTTACTTATTTAAATGTTCTTTCTGTTCTCATGTCATATATGTATGTAAGAGCTCCTAACACACACACACACACACACACACACACACACACACACACACACACACACACACACACACAGTTTTTTATATAGAATTATCTGCTGTTCATAAAGCCTGCATTTATTTGATCCCAAATACAGAAAAAACAGTAAACTTTTGAAATATATGTACTATTTAAAATAATTGTTTTCTATGTTCAAAAACGTTAGACTGGTAGTGTATATATGTGTAATATGTCTAGTTGTAGTTCAGACACACAGGTTACAGCTGTGCTGCTAATAATGAAACTTACCATAACTGTCTAACGATGCTTTCAAGAAACTCACCCCAGACTACATCTGAAATCCCCATCATTAGCCCCTTCCACCAGTCCTCAGGTCCTTACACTGGCTTCCAGTTACATTTAGGATCGATTTTAAAGTACTTCTACTCGTTTATAAGTCGCTCAATGGCCTAGGACCTAAATATATGAGCAGATATGCTCACTGAATATAAACCTAACAGACCACTCAGATCATTAGGATCGAGTCAGTTAGAAATACCAAGGGTCCACACAAGGGTTCACACAAACAAGGGGAGTCCGCTTTTAGCTATTATGCAGCCCGCAGCTGGAACCAGCTTCCAGAAGAGATCAAATGTGCTAAAACATTAGCCACATTTAAATCCAGTCTCAAAACTCATCTATTTAGCTGTGCATTTGTTGAATGAACACTGTGCTACGTCCGAACTGACTGCATTGTATTTTATGTATAATCCTTTTCTATTTAACTGTTTTAAATTTCATTTTAAATCAATTTCTATATCATTTTAAAACTCCTTGTTTTATTATTTTTAACTCCTTGTTTTTATATGCTGTGAATGATTATTTCACATTCTTTTAGTTGTAAAGCACTTTGAATTACCAATGTGTGCTAATGAAATTACCATAACTGTGCTATACAATAAAACTTGCACTACATCTGCCTTGCCTTGCCTTCCACACCTTCTCAGAAATTCTGCTACATTCAGTATGCATATATTTAACATACGTTTGAATAAATCTGTCATGACAACAAGATTGATTCATTTGGGAGAATATACATTTTATTGTAGTAAACTCTACTTGATTTATTACTAGCTTGCAGCATTACTGACAGACTGTAAGACGGAGCCACGGTTTGTTCAGTAAACCACTGTTTGATAAAAAGAAAAATGAAGCTATTGTGTTTTTGTTTTGTTTCTTTTTCCCATTTAAAAACAGTTTTGTTGTTAATTCGAAGCGGATTGACTTGATCTGCTGGTCAATCAAACACCAGATTTAGAAACTTGGGTTATTAAAACAATCCTGCCACCAATAGAGTATGTGTCGTGTGTTAGCTGCCCAGTAGCAAAACTAAATTAGACAGGGACATACCACCAACTCTTCTAGACCGCTGAAGGTATACGTTATGAGGTATACGAATGGAGGACCACCATCTCAATGGAGTTAATGTGTCCAATGAGAGACATCTTTTAAGGGGACCATTTAGAAATATCTTTCTGAATTTGTTCAAGAAGCATACCAAAATTATCTTTAAATAATAATAATATTACAATAAATATTTTTTTAACTATCTTCAATGGTATGTTGGAATATTGTATTGCATATCAACCTATTAATCTGGCTAATCGGGAGCCCTAGGAGTATTCCCGGGGGGCCTGTGTGGTCCTGCCACTGGGGATGAAATATGGATGCTGTCCGTAGGCTGCCAGGGAGCAGGTTATGTGACATACCCGGGTATGTTTAGCAAATGACTCTCTGAACATAACGGAGTAGGTTCTGTTTCAGGGTTAGTTATCTTCAGCGCTATCAGCGCACGCGTGATCTACTGACCAGACTCCAGTGGGCATGACAGATTCAGTATGTGATTACAATATAGCAGGTATATAGGGTAATAATGATAAGGTCATATTATATTATTATATTTATTCTGTTGTCATATATACTAGTTATCTATATGTATTAATTATAAAACACTATTATTACATCATAATGTGGTAACACTTTAGAATAGAGAACACTTATTCATTATTAACTATGACTTTTCCCTCAATAAATTCCTTTCAATATGACCACAGTGTAAAAAATATATTCAAATTTAATCATACAAATAATACATAATGTTTTGTTTACTTCTCATCTATACATTAGTGCTGTGTTGTGTGAGATATGAAGTACGTTTGAACCTGTTTACCACAAAAATACTCAACTACACCATTAGCTTGCATGTGAAATATAATTTTTTTTAATGAAAAAACACTTAAATGTTGATCTAAATGTAATTTGAACTGTCTCTGGACATTGATCTATTCTGCCATCTGGTGGTTAGAGAAAAACTTGAAATCACAGTTTTTAAAAGAATAGTGTAGTCACCATATATCCAGCATTTACATTTACATTTATTCATTTAGCAGATGCTTTTATCCAAAGCGACTTACAGTTGATGAATAGAAAGCCCAGAATACAAGCAGAGGCCCAGAGAGAGCCATTCATTTCCCTGGAAGTGGTCAACTGCTCCTCTCACACAACTTTTATGATATTTTGTAAGTATATATTGAAATCTTATACAATACATATAACGAGCCCCCATAAACCGTAAAAAACAACATGTGTGTGTATGTGTGTGTGTGTGTGTGTGTGTGTGTGTGTGTGTGTGTGTGTGTGTGTGTGTGTGTGTGTGTGTGTGTGTGTGTGTGTGTGTGTGTGTCCCATGTGTGATTGGTGAGTCTTACATAGTTTTTACGCAGGAATTCAAAAATTATACTGAAGTTGTTTGTTGTATTTATCGGTAATAAATTATAAGAAACAATTTAGAATGCGTCATAAAGCTTTTATGGATTATAGTTTTTGTCTTTTTACACTCAAATCAGTGTTATGTCAGGAGTCCAGGCCTGGCTTTCCTCCCTCTCACCACCAGAGGTCACCATCTCCCTTCCTCCTGGACTCATTTCCCTTCATTCCACACACCTGTCCCTAATCACATCCTCAGCTGTTCCCCATTTGCACAGTCCTTATAACTCCCTCCTCACTCACCACCCTTCCTGGCTAGATTACATGTATGTGTTATTGTGTTGTGTATTGTTGCACACTCTGGTCTATGCTCTCGAGGACACCATCACTGCGTTGCGTTCTGTGGTGTCCCATTCTGTTTTCTGTTTTGTTTTTTGCCTGTTGGCCTTTTTATTATAATTAAAATGCGCTTTCTTGCATTTGGACCCAGACTTCTGTTTTTCCTCGGTGCTAATCGCCCTCACCGTGACAGAATCTAGCCAGCTGACATGGCTCCAGCGAGGAAGCTCTTTATTATCCGTCAGGGAGATGGGAGCATTGAGGTGTACGCCGGGCACTTCTGAGAAGTCGCTCGTCGGTCTGCGACGGAGAAGACCTGCCTCCTGGTCTTCTTCTGGGGAGGCCTGGCTGAGCCCTTCAAATCCAGGATGCCATACTGGAACCCCGAGGAGTCTCTGGAGGACTATCTCAACCCGGCTCTGCATCTGAGGGGCTCTGCCTTCAGGGTGGAGTTAGCTGCGGAGTCCGCTCCGCTCCGTGAGCGTGACCGTGAGCGTCTCTAGGCCTTCTTCCACTATGTGGGCCTGGCCCCCCATCCCATCCCTCCCCCTACTCTGCCCCTGCTCTGCCATTCCCCTTGTTGGATGCTCGGGAATATCTGGAAGCCTTTCCTTTAAGGGCTAAGGGGGGGTAATGTCAGGAGTCCAGGTCCGGCGTTCCTCCCTCTCATCACCAGAGGTCGCAATCTCCCTTCCTCCTGGACTCATTTGCCTTCATTCCACACACATAAATACCACACAAGTAATAACCTACAACGCTGTCTAACGCTGGCTTCACACTGCAAGCGTAAGCAGGGCGTAAGCAGCGCGTAAGCAGGACGGAAGCAGAGCAGGAGCAGCGCGTAGCCATTTTGCATTCACACCGGCAGCGTTTGCAGCGCGCGGCTGAACAGCGTCTTCTGTACAAAATGGGCAAATTCGAATCTAATTTTAAATACAATTGGTCTTGATTTATTATTAGAATAGTTTATATTACTGTATTTGTTTTATTTACACTGTACATGTGCATCTGTGTTTATGTGCAGTACGTAGGCTATTGTAGATAGAAGAAAGGCAATTGCGCTGTATTTGTTACTACGGAGATTACGAAGAAGGACACGATGTAGATTTTGGGTGCCCCCAGGCAACGGAACAGCAAAAAACAATAACTGACCATAGCAGAAATGTTATAGTTATTTTATACATTGTGTTTATATTGAATATGGTCAATATTTTAAAGGTTTGTACTTGTAACCAGAAGTTTCTTTTTGCACATATATACTGTAAGCTGCTGTTCTTTATGTTTGTTTGTATTGATTGTTATTTACAGATTGTAAAAAGTTGTACTGATTGGACAGATTGTACTTTTTGTCTTTCAATACAAAAAAAAAAAACATTAAAAATGACGTACCATCTGCCAACGCAAAATGACTAGTCCTTTGTAAAAAAAAACACATTAATTATAGGAGAATGACATGCCTTTGAAGTTTTGGTCAAAAGATTATATCTACAATGTTGACACATTTTGCATCTTTATTCAACATTTATTAGCAAACCTCTTCATAATGCCTGCTGACGAACGCTTATTTAATAATGAAGCAATATCTGATAAACATAAATCATAAACAGCAGATTTACAAGCAATCTCCATGCTAACATCTTCAACATGCATCGTAAATGTCTTTATTAACACTATGTGTAAACGTTTTAATAGGGATATTAGCAAACACACGAAAAACACACTTTCAAACAAGTCACCCACATCATAGACTTATTTGGTGTAGCTACATGTGTAATAATTATGTGACGTATTTGAATATGTATTTATTCGTTTGTCACTTCGTGTATTATCAAATGATCAATCCACTGCATCCCATGCCTTTTCTTTGGCTTGTAAGTCCTTATACATACATTTTTTTGGGTCATAAATAACTTTTTGTTTTCCACTTCTACGATGAGACGAGTGTCGTCCATTAGGTCATCTTCCAGGTGTACTCTGAAGACCCTCGTCTGGCTACACCGGGCGCTGTCACGTGCGTTTGTTGATGATGCCTGTTGTCAGCATGACATCTGCTTATATGCCATCATATAGCCCTATAAACTACACAATATATATTACAACTTGCTACGAAATTGTTGAACTTCATGGTAACTGTTTAAAACACATTACATCCCATTTACAAACTTTAAAAAAATTTTTTTTGAGTGTCGATCATAAATAATGTCCTGTCACTTTAATTGAGCGTAAGCAGCGCAGCAAAAATAGACTCGGCGCCGAAACGATCGCGGCACTGCCGCTCCTGCTCTGCTCCTGCTACGCGCTGCTGCGCCGCCCCTGCGTGCTGTGTGAACGCTCTCATCCGTTAACATGGGCGCCGAAAAAAATACGCGCTGCTTACGCCCTGCTTACGCTTGCAGTGTGAAGCCGGCGTAACACTTGATGGCTGCTCTCTCGATTCTTCATCATCAGTCGGGAACCTAGGTGTGCTATTTGATAGTAATCTCTCCTTTAACAGCCACGTTTCTAGCATTTGTAAAACTGCATTTTTTTATCTTAAAAATATATCTAAACTGAGACCTATGCTCTCAATGTCAAATGCAGGAATGTTAATTCATGCGTTTATGACCTCAAGGTTAAATTATTGTAATGCTTTATTATGTGGTTGTTCTGCACGCTTAATAAACAGACTACAGATGGTCCAAAATGCAGCAGCTAGAGTCCTAACTAGAACCAGGAAGTATTACCATATTAGTCCGGTTCTGTCAAGACTGCACTGGCTCCCTATTAAACATCGTATAGATTTTAAAATCTATTAAAATCTTGTGAATTACTTATTAAGCCCTGAATGGCTTAGTTCCTCAGTACTTGAGCGAGCTCTTATCGCATAGTCGTATCGCATAGTCGCATTATCGTATAGTCCTCCACCTCCACAACGATCTGAAAACTCTGGCCATTTGATAATACCTAGAATATCAAGATCGACTTCCGGCGGCAGATCCTTTTTCTATTTAGCGCCCAAACTCTGGAACAATCTACCTAACACTGTTCGGGAGGCAGACACACTCTGTCAGTTTAAATCTAGATTAAAGACGGTTCATCGGTTCTTTTACGCCCTAACATAATGACGTCATTCGGGATGACGTTGTCACAGATCCACCTGCCACACGCACCGAACCAGCCACTCAGACATGCCCACAATCCCCTGAATACTGAGCACCTGCCTTCAATCACCAGCACACTTTAAGAGCACACTCACCCCTCCAGCTCATCGGCTGTGATTAATGTTACTGACCTGTGTTCTCGCCCTTAGGATCTTTCACGCGCTCCTGCACTCCTTCGACACGTACATTCTAGGAGGACGAGAAGATAGTGGACCGGGATCGGGTGCCGCCGCCTTGACCATCACCTAGCCTGTTATCCACTGTATAGTCTCCATCTGTGAACTCAGAATCCTCCTTGCATGGTGATCGTGTTCACACCATTAAAATATCTACTTACCTGCATCTACCTTGTCTTCGTCCTTGGTGTCCCGTGACAGACGTAATGATATAATCTATCGTCCCGGGCCGGGATGAAAATACACATTCAAATAAATAAAGTCAGTAATCATAACTTCAGTCAGTTAAAACATCATAATCCTGACCTTTAAAGCTTACCATTAAGTTTTGCGTACAGGCAGTGATGTGCGTACAAGGATTTAAATCTTGAGTGAGAGAATAAATTAACTGTCATCAGGCAGAAACCATAATCCACTTAATATACATCATTTATTGAGATGTATTTGTTATTAAATAAACTTACGTTTCGCCCTCATTCAGGTCCTCTGTTTACCCGCGCCATAGCATTAGCACAAAATCAGTTGTCCAAAAGAACTAGCTTGGTTCAGACGTGCTGTATCAGTCATATAATGCAATTACAATTTGCTGTGTCACGCAGGCGCAGTATCATCAGTTCATCGGTTCTTAAATCGGATGTGTCCAAAAGAAACGGGTCTCGGTTCAGTGTATTGGTTATCCAAAAACCGTTGCAAGTGGTTCTTGACTCGAGAACGAGAACCGCTTTAGCAGTGGGCATGTTCGTTCGGGACACATGCTGCTCTGCTCGTATTCATTATCAGTTCTCTCTTCACAGCAGTTCACTCGGTGTACTGTTTAAGTAAATTAATAACTCCGGGGTATTGGTTTATTTTGAGACAGAGTGTCAGGCATGTTAAAAAAGTGAATAGCTTAAGTAATTTGTGGATTAGTGCGTATTCCCTCATAGCACACGGACATCTCGTAGACGTCTATTTGACATCTGCATTTACATCTGCAAGATGTATTTTTTACTTATTTGCTTATCCGCAATACGTCTTTAGGATGTTTCCTTTTAGATGTCAAATAGATGTCTATTAGTTGTCTTTAAGATGTTTATGATTTAGACTGTATGTAAAACTGACATCTGTAAGATGTCTGCAGGACGTTTGTAGACAGCAGATGTTTTCCAGATCAAGAGATCTTTAACAGACATCTTGCAGACGTACGTGTGCTTTCTGAACATTTGCTACATTTCACTTTTGATTATACCCTGTATAATTTATTATGTGACTGTGACGAGTGGGGCGGGGCCGAGAGCCGTGGGAACGGAGCGAGGCCGGTGGAGTAAATGGTAATGAACGACACCTGCGCCACTCACTGGTCTCGAGTCCCACGGAGGAGCTTCGGAAGGAATAAAAGGAGGAGTGACAACAGTGGAAGACGAGAGAGGACCAGGCCTGGAATTTTAGTTTGTGTTTTGTGTGCGGCAGTCGTCCGTGAGGGGCTGCCGCTTTTCATTTGTATTTGTTTATTTTGTTATTAAAGTATTGAATGTTCGCCGGTTCCTGCCTCCTTCTTCCCGTATCTATCGACTTCATTACATTTACTCCACCACTTCATTACATTGGTGCCGAAGCCCGGGAGGAAGGAGGGACACGCTGTCAGAGAGCCCTCGCTGCTGAGGGGGATCGCGGTGCTGAGGAGATCGGGCAGCAGGAAGAAATGGAGACCGCTGGTTGCTGCCCGAGGCGGTGGTGCTGGAGCAATGGAAGAGCAGGTGGGACGGAAGGCTCGCTGCCGTGCTCCTGGGTCGAGGAGGGGTGGCTGCCGTCCGAGAGGGAGCGGAGGAGTCGGCGCCGTTCGCCAGTGGGCCGGAGCCTGCTGCCATCCGCCAGGTTGGTGGAGGAGCAGGGAACGGGGGACTCGCTGCCGGCTGCCCTCGACCGGAGGAGCCATCGTCGTCCGCCAGGAGGCGGATGAGCATCGGGCCGTCCACCAAAGAGGTCAAGTACCATCGCATGGCAGCGCGAGTGAGCCGCTCAGCTGGTTGAGGACCGAGCGGCAGTGTGTCCGGGAACCGGACCGAGATTTTTTATATTTTTTTCCTCTCTCCCCTCTCTCGTCTCTGTCACTCCTCATCCTTCCGTCTCCTTTTCTCTCGCCTCGTCTGTCCTTACCCCCAGGTACGCCGCGGCCGCCCTGAAGGGCTCCCCCCATGAGAGGGGGGAGGGGGGGAGTAGAGCGCAGTCTCGGGAGTACCCCCCGGCCTGTGAGGGGCGATGGGGGTATGTGACGAGTGGGGCGGGGCCGAGAGCCGTGGGAACGGAGCGAGGCCGGTGGAGTAAATGATAATGAACGACACCTGCGCCACTCACCGGTCTCGAGTCCCACGGAGAAGCTTCGGAAGGAATAAAAGGAGGAGTGACAACAGTGGAAGACGAGAGAGGACCAGGCCTGGAATTTTAGTTTGTGTTTTGTGTGCGGCAGTCGTCCGTGAGGGGCTGCCGCTTTTCATTTGTATTTGTTTATTTTGTTATTAAAGTATTGAATGTTCGCCGGTTCCCGCCTCCTTCTTCCCGTATCTATCAACTTCATTACAGTGACAAATAAAGAAACCTTGAACCTTGAACCGTTTCAAATGATTCAGTCCGATTTGGTGAACTGGTTTGACCGGTTCACTAAGAAGATCCAGGTTAAATCGAACGATGCGTTCATGAATTGGACATCGCTAGCATACTGAGATCATCTTCACGCCCCAATAAAGACAATAACACTGTGTCATCCGAGAACTTCAATATTTATGTGTTTACACTGTCAGATTTACAATCATCTGTATACAAAGTAAAAAGAAAATGTGAACTCACACACCCCTTAGGCGCTCCTGAATAAATACATATTTAATTAAAATATGTCTGATTAACTTTAACTATCTGTGTTCTACCTATCAAAAATGAATAACACCATAATTAATCAAATAAGGATTTACTTTCATTTGAATCCTTTTTGTTAGTAGAAGCTCTGGCTGTATTGTATTGAATGCAGACGTGAAGTCCAAAAAGAGGGCCTGAGCTATAGTTTTAGGCTTATCCAGATGTTTCAGGATCAAATGTGACAATGTTACTACTGCATCTGCAGTGCTACGATTTTGCTAATATGCAAACTGGCAAGTGTCTAAATTACCCTCTACTGACAACTTTAGGAACTTTTTGTTTTACCACAATGTTCTCTAAAGTTTTCATAATAATGGGCGTTATGGCTATGGGCCGAAAATCACCTGATTCCTCTGCCCCAGATTTCTTTGAAAGAGGTATTACATATGAAGTCTTCCACATATCAGGGATAACATGAGTATCTAAGGACCTCTGAAAAATAGGCTGCCATACAGGTGCAAGCTCATCTGCAAATTTCTCCAGAATGAATGCACTAAGATTATCTGGCCCTGTAGCCTTCCTCTGGCTTCATTGTTTAATTCAATAGTTTATTCAACTGTAAGATCAATTATGTCTAAACACTGACCGAATTAATAATACTCATACTCCGATCTAAAATATCCCCTTTATCAAACCTGGATAAAAATGTAATCAACTGATTTGAAAAACTCAATCTCATCATCTAATGACTTCTGTGTAGCTGATAATCCAGTCATTCCCTTCATGGCATCCCATACATGTCTCGCATAATTACTTTTAAAATCCTTTTCCAATTTTGATCTATATGCCATCTTTGCCTCATGTATTTTCCCCTTTAACTCCTTTTCTAGACACTTTATTTATTTTGTATCCTTCTTAAAGGCAATATTTCTCAAATTCATCACCTGCTTAACATTTTTAGTTATATGCATCTTATTATTTGGATTTATAAGTTAATCTCCTTAGTTGGTATCACCAGTTGCACACAGAAATCTATATAGTCTGTTATTATTGTAGATATTTCATTTAGGGAGCCACGGTAAAACACCTCCCACATAGTACAGTCAAAACATGCTTTAAGTTGTTCGATGTTTTCAGAAGACTAAACTCTGATCACTTTTCTCTGATCACTTTTCAGCTTGGATTTATAAATTGGTACAAGATGTACCACATTATGATCAGAATTTGAAATTGGCGGTCTTATCCTCGACACATATGCACTATCCACATTTCACATTCCACATTATCCACATTCCACATTTTCACATTCCACTATCCACATTGATATTGAGTCAAGATGGCGCCAAGTATGGCAGCCGTGTTGCGAGCTCCGAGAAAACTTTGCAGTTTTTCGTATGTTTTATTAGTTTTTTTGTTGTTTTACATGTTAGATGTTGTTTGTATAATGGTCTACGATAGACACACGCTTTTAAACATTGGTTCCTCCGTCGCGCAACGCAAACCGGACTTCGAGTTCTTGAATGCTGGTGCCTTGTTCACATACACGGCATCAGAACCCTTTGTGTGGAACGCACGACCGCGACGAAAGAAACGCAGACGAAAAAGAGGGAGGAGAGCTGGCGTCCTCGTCAGACTGAGACGCCGTGCTTTCCGACCTCCTGTTCCAACCATTTTGCTGGCTAACGTTCAGTCACTGGACAACAAACTCTGTGAACTGCGCACGCACAGCCAACGACAAACAAGGGACTGCTGTGTTATTTGCCTCACAGAAACCTGGATGTCTGCTATGGTTCCAGACTCAGCCATCGATCTCACAGGGTTCTCCGTGCATCGCTCGGACAGAACGAAAGAGCTCACAGGGAAAAGCAGAGGTGGGGGCATTTGTTTCTGTATCAACAACTTGTGGTGTGATGAAAGGAACATACACTCTATTAAATCCTTCTGCTCCCCTGATCTGGAATTTCATACGCTTCTGTGTCGACCATTCTGGCTACCGAGGGAATTTACAGCGATCGCAATCATGGCTGTTTACATTCCCCCTCAAGCCAACACAGACCAGGCAATCAAGGAACTGTACGGGAATATAAGTGAGCAGGAAACCGTTCACCCAGATGCAGCTTTTGTTGTTACGGGGACTTTAATAAAGCCAACTTCAGAACAATAGCTCCAAAATACTTCCAACACATCACCATAAACACGCGTGGAGATCGTGTGCTGGACCACTGCTACTCTCTGCTACTATTGTTCAGTCACCCACTGGAGCGAAATATACTCGGAACACAATATTCGTCAAAAAGCTCCATTCAATGGAAACACCAACAGTGATTCGTGATATGAAATGTGCTCAAGAGCCAAGTTCAGATGGGGAACAAAAAGGAATCGCAGAGGAATGCAAAATGAACTGTGAAACAATTCAGAGAGAGAAACAAACCCCTAAATCATGCAGGCCTCAAATCAAATCGCCTGAAAGACCTAGAGACTACATTATTGAGTGACTAATGAGATTCAAATGCTGAAAAAAAAGAGAGGACACTGAAGTTTAATGAGTTCCAAGGACGTTAAAGGTTATGTTAGTTGAAAGAAAAAAAGAGGTTCCAAATTAGTTGTCATAGTTCGATTTCTTTGTTTTAAAAGCATTGGGGATGTTCTATGAAGTTGTAAGAGCTGATAAAAAAAGTTGTTACATGTCTTGAATGAGAATGTGTTAGATTAGGTAAGTTCATATTCAAGTAGAGGGGGGGGGGGGGTTTGTGTATTGGTGTGACGTCATCACGTAGGATAGGGAGAGTAAAGATGATGGCAAGTTAAATCAGTTATCTGTGTGGTTTGATCCGATATAAACAGTGAGTTTATAACATTGACGTTATTGTATTTACAGTGTCTTGTGTGCAGAAGGATTTCAGTCAGTTCATCTGTCAGTTGAACTATTTGTTCCCAAAATATAATATAAAAAAGTATAATGTGCACATGATTTCTGTTTTATGTAATCATTCTGTATCACATGAATTCTGTAAATGACATTCAACTGCTAAATACAAACTTGCACTCTATTGTAAAACTAAATCTTTATGAGAAGTCACACAGTTCCTCTGGAAGAGTCAACAGAAACAAGAGCTGAGATCATTCTATGGCATCATTTGTGGTGCTAACTTTTTGAGTTATATTTTTTTAGGGTAATTATCTTTAAAGCTATGTAATTAACCAACTAATAAATCAATCAAAATCATATTCTGTGCATATCAATAAACGAATTAAAACAACAAACAACAACAAAACCCAATATGTTAATAGATAGCAATGCAAGTACAGGAAATATTAATACATGTCTTATATCTAGGGTTAAACCCGCAAACTTCTGCAAACACATCTGGAACTAATGCTTCTGCTCATTATACTGATGGTCTGATTTCACTCCATGGATCTGACGGTGATATTTAGTCTTTTCCGTCCTGTTCAGCTCACTTATTATCCTTGATCTGATGTCATAAACAATAAAAGCAACAGCAGCCACTCCCACCAGAGCAGAGAGGACCAATCGGATCACAGTTTCATTAAAACCACAAAAGTGGATGTGATCTGAGAAAAAGAGAAACACTGAATCAGAATTGTGCATCTACCTCCTCTTCAATTAGACTCACAGGTTTTGTGGGTTATATTTAAAAGTGCAAGCATTCACCGTGAAAGAAAAACATCCAAAAGCTTTACTGTCTGCATGTTTGACTGTGTTTGTATGCACTCTTTCTTTACCAAAACCGCATTAGTTAAAACTGTTTAACATAATTAACGTAATTCTAGGCTCTTTTAAAAGCTTCAGTCTCTTCTTTAATCTCAGCTCTCATAGAAACCTGTAATCTTTTTTTTCAATGTTTTATAAAGCAACACGGCTCACGCTCAGACACCTGTTTCACAGCTTTCTCAAACATCTTCTCATCTACAAAAGGAAAGAAAAGGAAGTTCACTTATTTGCACAATCATTTCAATCTTTCTATAAATGCATGAGCTGATCAAATAAACCTTGAATGCAATGTAAGAAAAAGCATCTGCCAAATGCATAAATGCAATGCACATTCACATCTTGCAGTTTTAATTGGTTTATGTGGTGGATTGTTTAGCACCCATCAGCAGTAACATACGAATATGTTTGGATAAGAATATTATTTCAGAATGAAATAACAGTTCTCACATAATCGTCGCCTTGGAATTATAAGCTTCTATCTGCATTCTGAGTGGTTTTGAGATATTGAGCTTCAAAGTTTTTGCATTCCATACAGCAAAAATGATATGGGGAACAAGTCTCTTTCCAACATGAAAATGACAGGGACCTAAAGGTATTCTAAATGCACAATATCAAAATCCTCTCAAATTTTTAAATGGGGATTTTTGGAACGGGTTAAATCAATGCAGATAGAACCTTCTAATTCTAAAAAGTCATTTTTCGCTTGGAATATCTCGCAAAACATTAATTGAAGCAACAATTTTCAAGAAATACAAATAGTTTTTTATAATGAAATTAGTGTTATAACAATGTCTCAACATGTATGAGAAGGTAAATTTAATACTTTATCACATTTATTCCATATTTTGGGATAAATATGTTTTTTTTCTTGGTTAAGTTAGGCATAAAGGGCAATACTAAATATTTTGTCCAGTGCTAATGCTAGGATTATAGTGTGTAATTAAACACATTATTGAGGGAACAGTTAAGGCAGCTAACATTACTCTAATCCATCTGACCAGGACTTTATTCCTCAAAAAGCAGGAGAGGGAAAATGGCATTCTCTTTAAATCAGAATGGCTGAGATAACAAAGACCCCATCATTTAAATTGTTGATTATTTTATATTTAAGGCTTAATGTTGTCAAATTTAAGACATTTTAAGAGTTTAAACTGCATAAATATTTCGCCAATTATTACATATTCGGGTCTTTAACGACCCAGACTTAAATCCAGCACGGATGTATCTCTAATTTCTGCAATAACACACTCTCCTGGTATTTTAAGAACATAAAAAAAGATTAACATTAGCATACTTCCTTACCATTTGAAATTTAGAAGGGTTCAATTTGAGCAGATGATTTTACCATCACTGCCATCGTCAGAAACACATTTCCCAGTAAATACATTCAGCATTTGGCTCATATCACGATCTCAAACATATTCTCAAAACTATCGTTTTCAGCATCTTCAAAAACAACCTTTGGATCGCTATTCACCACATCCACCATCAAACGACAGTGACGCTTATATCTCATGATGTACAGTAAAGCCGTTAAATTTTTGCAGATGATTATTTGTTTTATGGCAAAAAAAGTCCTAAAATGTACACAAAAAAAAAACATCACATAATGTAAATAAAATGTGATACTACAATTGATGAGAATAATATCATACCAGAACACCAAATTCCATAGAACATATATAATAACCTGACATAATGATTTAGTTCAACCATGATTTACCTAATAGTTCAGTAAACAGTTAAATTACCGATAAACTTTAAATTAATACCCAGAGATTCTGAAATGACAGATTACATTGACAATCTGATAATCACAACATTCACACACAAACCACCTCTATCTTAATTTACCATATTTATCTTCAAATGTTCATGTAAAAATATAAGAAAATACCTAAATTAAATGAAGAATGGTCATGCTAACACAGTTATTCTCCACTCACCGTAGACAGTAAGACTGAAACACATGTAGCTGGTCTCTTTGCTGATAATTGTTGCTTTATAAAGTCCAGAGTCGGTGGTTCTGGTGTTTGCGATGGTCAGAGATCCACTGATGATCCAGCTTCAGTCTGTCTCTGAATCTCTCATCAGGACCATCATACGTTGAGTTGGTTTGCGTGAGTCTGTGGACTTCAGCTATTCTTGTGCTTCCAAACATCCACTGTATCAACAAATATCTCTGTACTTCAGTAAGATCAGTGTTTAGAGTGACAGAATCTCCCTCCATCACTTTACTGTCTTCACATCTACAGGAAAATGGGAACAGACTAGAAGTGATTTGCATTATGCAGACATGGTCTTTAGTGAATATTGGATGCATTGCAGTAATAATGATGTAAGAATTTAAAGACGGTGTTATTAGACATTAAAACAATGAAAGTTCAGTTTCAGGTCATTTTTCTCTCAAGAAAACAGAAGTGAAACAAACATTTGTTTGCGGATCAGACTGATTTCAAACTAAATATCAAGCTCTGTTTGGATTTCCTTCCACTGTTTCTCAGCTGGAGACAAAACTACTAAATAACATTTGTAAAGATATTAAAGAGATACGAAACTGATACACTTTTTTTATATGAAAACCACCGTAAAGCAAACGTTTATTTATAAAAATGTAATAATTAATAGCACTCACAACTTACCAACCAGACCCCAGGAGCACAGAAAGAGCAACACAAAATGGGTAATCATATTCCCAGGTTGTTTTTCATCCACTTTATACACGCAGTAAATCTCTCTAAACGCCTCGGTCACACTAGCAGCGACCACTTTGTGCGTCATGTTGGCCAATACCACTAGTAGGCGTTCCCGCTGCTAGCGGCCTATAGAGGATGTTGTGGCAAGTTGTTGACTGAATATGTTTTCTTACCTTTTAAAATATAAGTTTTGGAGGAGCAATGTTGTACATTACGTCCATAAACTTAAACCTCCATTAAATAAATAAACAATAATAAAATTCACTATTGTGTTCCAAACTCCACACAGATCACTGTATAGCTACAGATGCAGAAAGTTGGAGTGTAGTTCGGTTTAGTTTAGGTTAGCTTGTCATGGTCAGTTTAGAAGAATTGACCAAAACAAGCTAACCTGCATACTGTTAATTTCAAGGAAAATACTTATCATTAAAGACTATATATAGTCTATATATAGTTCTTAGTCTAGAATATCATTATATGGGAAAGGTCTGTGTGTGCTTATTTAGTTTATCCTGTTCACAGGCAGTGCCTTGTCAAATGTATGCAAATTAGCACATTTTAATTAGCCTAGTTAACACCTAATTTGTATATTAATGTGGTGATTGTGATAATGTTTTAGACACAAATTTTACTGTACTGCCTCCAATAAAGTACTGTACATGTACATTAGCCTGTATAACCATGATGCCTTTATCTTCACTTTAGCTATAATGTATTTCATTAGTTAGTGTTCATGAATCATGCATGTTAGCCAGACACAGTTTACTGTCACACCACGGTCTGTCCAGCAGAGGGAGACAGTGACACAACATCCTCCTGATTTCCTGCTCATTATCAGCTCAATGATATCACCTGTGCCTGGCTTGTTATAGCTAGTGTGTGTGTGTATATATAAGACCTGCATTAGTTTGTAACTTTGTTCAGGCTTGGAGTTCTTCAGTCTATGCAAATTTTTGGTTAATGCTTTTTTGAAACCTATGCTTCTACTATTTAGAAGGACTTTTAGTAAAATCCTCAAATCATGCCTCTTGTAATTCTCTGCAACTTTGGGTCCACGCTGTCTAAACACTGTCTAAAACACCTTAACAAACAACAACTTACACATAGTAAGAATTGGTTAAAAAAACTAAAACAGAAGTGAAACAAGCTGTAAGAAAGAAGATAAATAAAAAGCGATACTTATATCCTTTGACGGTGTCCCGGTGGAGTCGCACGGTAGAGTCGATGGTCTTTACACTCTTCTCTTCGAGGGTCTTCTTCACGCGACGAGCTGTGGTAACCAAAATAGACACTCTATACCCAATCCAATAAAAATACACAAACAAAACAAATAACACAAATATGTAACATAATTATATTTATTACTTACATTACCAACTCCATACATCCTACATTTCAGTGTTACAGTAAATCCATTGTAAATGCTGGCAATTCCTAACTTGAAAGCCTTCTCTTGTTTTCCGCGTCAGTGCTGTTGATAATGTAAGCATTCTGATCAGACATTACACTAGTTTAAATAAGAGAGACATCTATTTTTTTATTTATTGGTGAAATGTGCTTGCTTCACACTCATCTCGCAGCACTAATTATTAGTGATTACGTGACCGTGACGGATGGCATGATCAAATTGGTCATGTGACTTCTTGTTCATGGCAAATAAACAAGAGGTGAATCTCAGTCATATGAATGTTAACAAGTTAGTGGTATGATGTCTCTGTATTTATCTCAGAAAAGGTACTCTCTAACTTTATTTTGCATTTGAAAATGTCGTTTTTGGATATTTTATTCAAGATAATTTGAATATCAAAGCTTTTGTCATTAATCTATTTGTTTTATTAGTTAAGTTTCACATTCATCGGTGTAAATTTTCGAACAGAAAACCCTGTTTCACAGTGTTTTATAAAGAATTGGAAAGCTATTTTTGTACAATTCAAAGTAGCATTAATAGAAAGACTACCACAACTGTCAGTTTGTGTTCTATCTTCAAAATATTTGAGTAATGTAAAGGTCATGCATGTTTTTAAGTGTATATTTCTTTTTAGGTATTTAATTAATATTATTTTATTTTATTTCCCTGGCTTTATATTGTACTGTATGTGTTGTTCAAGGCGTAATAAAAAAATAATAATAACACAGATGTAAAAAAAATAAAAAGAATCAGTCATATTGAAAGTCAGTCAGATTCTTCCTCTTTTTCGTTATTAACCCACTGTGCAATATGATATCAATGAGGATTTTTTTATGCTTTTCTTGCTTATAATTGGACACTGTAAACATCAATCATTTTTTATTTGTGTTTTCAAATACAATTGAAACATTTATTTTTTTATAGTTTGTAGCCTCAAGGCAACATTGTACCACTGTTTGTACCATTGGACAAACTTAAAGATTTTACATTCTCATGCAGAAAAAAATTATATATTTATTGTTAACATCAATTTCTTTAACCAAACACTTAAACAGACCGTTTTATCTAGTTTTTTTTTTTTTACTGTATTGCATATATCTTATTTAATAAAAAAAGTAACATTTCATATCCAGCTTTTGCTCTCAGGCAACATTGAACCATCGTGGATCACAAGTATAACCAAACCATCATAGCAGTAATCAGAGCCGATCCTCCCTTTATGCAGAATACGCAAGCTGCGTATGGCCCCCGAAACACCAGGGGGCCCCCTTGCTCTCAAATTTAATTTTAATAGTTTTGTTTTTGATTTTGACCAGCGGTTATGAAAAGATGAATGCTCATTTATTTTATTGCGGTGCGCTGTCACCCTTTCTAGGCTACGTAAAAATCAGCCAAATCATGTAACGTGAACGTCGCACGGTCTTTTGCTCTTACTTAAAAAAAAAAGAAAAAAGTTGAAAGCGTGTACTCTCCGCGGAACCGCAAGAATACACTTTCTCGAGCGCTTTCCGCGAGCGTCTCGCGATCCAGTGAAACACGGACAAATGCATTCATCCCAAAAACCCCAACCCCTTATTGCAGTTTAATTTTGTCCACTTCTTTTAAAGAAAGAAAATATCACATTTCCACTTACTTTATCACAGAAACCTCCCAACCCCAACAGAGCAGAACAACGTATGTTTTATTTATATAAACTACTTCATTTTACTCAGTTAAATGTGCAAGTGTCTAACTGTTTCCTTGCTAATGTAATTGAGTAAAAAAAAAGTTTTTTCCCCCCAATAAAACTCAAGTGAAGTACAAATCTCCCATAAACATGAAGTAATGTCCCTTTATTATTTTAGACTTTTGTCTGTGTAAGCAGTTCCTCAGGTGACAAATAGTAATGTGAACAGAGCAGGTCTATTTCCCAAATTAAATGTATTAAGTATAAAGACTTCAGTCATTCGTAGATCCAGTGCAACCCCCATCGTTCCAACCCAATCTCCCACTCGGTGAATGCTCAAATATGATTTATATTAAATATGATAGCAATAACATGAGGACCATACATGGTGTATCCTGAGGGGAAACTCAGTTTCGGATTAGCCTAAAGTGGAAAATAAAAATACTTCACTGTATTATATATGTACTTAATAAAAATACCTGCAATTGTACTTTTGGTAAACTTAAAGTCTGCTAAATTGGAAGAACAAATATTTTGTGACTCCTTTTTGCTTATTGTGCTGTTAA
>JAPDDM010000293.1:0-97500 GCA_027474115.1 Schizopygopsis malacanthus
TAGTTCATAAAGTTGATATTTCGGTGGTTTCCTTCTTCTCTGAGAAGAATCACTCTTAAAGTCTTGGGGTTTTAATGCCAGAAGATAGACTTTATTTTCAGAGACAATAAAGCCGAGAGATCCTGCAATAATTATTTCCAACGTTGTATTATATACAGCTCTTTCTATGCATGTTTGTTATGGGATCACGATGCCGTCAGGTCTTCATTTTATGGTTCAAACAAGAGACACATTATATATTTGCCTGAAGGAAAAACACGACTAGCAGCTTCCCTCTTAAGATGTCTATTGCCGGCAAACACATTATTATAATAGTAGGATGAGTTAATACATACATGGCTATATTCACATTGATTATATTCAAATAATTTGATTAGAAACAACTCTTCGTCAGTAGTCAAATGTATGACTAAGTTATACTCAATCTGATAAACAGCATGTTTGGAGTCGTTTCATGAACTATGATGGACGCATAAATTCACGTGGTTGAAAAGAAAACAATGGCGACATCTAGAGGAATGTAGATATGTATAGGTAGATGCCTATTAATATTGTTATTATTATTAGCGGTTATCTTTCTATGGCCGTCCGCCATATTGGAACGGTCAAAGCAGGTCCGCGGGTACTTGAGAGTTACCCCAAAGACTTTGGGGACTTTGGTTATTATCCATGTATGAATATCTTCAGCAGATACTTTTGCTAAACACAATACAAGACACTGTAGCCACGACATATAAAAGGCACTACATTTTCAATCTCTTCTTGTCTTTGTTTCTCCTCTTGTTGTTTTCTCTCCTCTTCCTCTCTCAGTCTCTGCTCTTCTTCTTCAAGTCTAAATCTGTGAGCATCTTCATACATCTCATTACTGTAGTGTCCTCCTCCATTCGTCTCTATCATTGTGTCAATCTTCTGCAGTAGATCATTCACCTGCTTGTTGTTTTTCATTTCTTTATTATTGAAGACATGAAATCTGCCTCCACACCGATCAACTAGATCTCTTAAATCATCATTCTCTTTAATTACTTCTTCTATGCGTTCTCCTTCTAAGTCATCTCCATGAGTGAAGAGAATGATGGAGTATTTTAACACCTCCTCTCCAAACAACATCTCAATGAACTGAGGAATCTGCCGCTCAACTTCAGTGAATCGTTCGTCTAATCTGAGAACAATGAGAAAAGCGTGAGGTCCAGGACTGGATAAATACACACATTTAGCTATCTCCTCCAATAACTCTTGATGTTTCATCTCTGTATCAAAGAATCCAGGAGTATCGACTACAGACACAGATCTGCCTGAAACAGTGGCGTGTGCTTCTGAAGATTGTCTGGTTACGGATGGCATTCTCCTCACAGATCTGAACTCCTTGTTTCCCAGTATTGTGTTTCCAACTGCACTTTTCCCAACACCACTTTTACCCAGAAGAACAATTCTTCTGGATGAGAGACTGGAGACAGGAGTGTGTTTTTGCTTTTGGCTCTTCATTATAGTCTGCTTAAATTTCCTTGATCCATTTGCTGTAAAAAGAAATAAATTATGATAATTTATAACTAAAGCGTTACAAAGAGTTTTTTTTAACAAATCTCATGAATACTTATGTCAAATTTGGTATAATAAATGCTTACCCATTTTCTTAAAACATGTTTTGAGAATGTTTGTAATCAGCTTTTTAACTTGTTCAGTAGGTCCTCTCTTCTTGTTGTTGAACACATGGTATCTCTGATCATATTTCTGAACGAGTATCTTCAGTGCTTCAGTGTCATTGATGAATTCTTTTATGGTCTTCTTTTCATCCTCCAGTTCATCTCCTCTGGTGAAGAGAAGCCAGTTTTTTTCCAAGCGGTTTTGTCCCAAAAGCTTCTCAATCTTCTCCACAGTTTTTCTCTCTTCTTCAGTGAATCTGTCTGCTTTAATGACGAGGAGAAAAGCAGAAAGCTCTGAATTGCATTTCTGTAAAATACTGTGACATTGCTGCTGTATGGTATGCTCCTCCTGCTCAGTGTCACAGAATCCTGGTGTGTCATAAACAGTGACTGGAAGCCCTAAGACAGTCCCAGATTGAACATCAACCTCTCGTGTGACAGAATTAGGACTTTTCTCTGATTTGAAAGCTGGTCGTCCCAGTATCGTGTTTCCCGAAGCACTTTTTCCTGCTCCTGTTTTCCCTAGTAACACCAAAGTCAAACCTTCCATATGTTCTTCCATCTTTAAGATGTGCTGTAAAACAAAATGAATACATATGTAACTAACATCTCACAGATTTGAAAGTAAGGTAACACTTTATTTTAGGATCTCTTAGCTAATTGCTTATTAGCATGCTACTAGAATATTAGCCATTTATTAGTAGTAATTAAGCACATATTAATGCCTTATTCTACATTCCTAATCCTACCCAATACTCAAACTTAACAACTAACTTACTAACTATTAATAAGAAACAAATAATGAATGTATTGACGGAAAATTCGTAGTTAATAGTTAACAAGTGTTCCCTATTCTAATGTCTTTCCATTAGTTCTGTTTTTCGAATTCTGTGTCTTCATATTTTATTTATTTTTATAGCTGAGTTTGAGTTTACTTGTACTGTGCTTTACACAGCTGAAAGTCAAGTGTTTGTTGTCCACCATGGCTGTCAGAGTGAAATAAAACTCAACACTAAAGGAACAAAGATAATAAATCCAGCATAACTGCCCTGGATTTGTTGGAATGAATAAATTCACTTAAGTTAATACTTTAACAGTTTAACAATTACCTGAAACTCAGATAAGAATAGGAACATGGGACAGGTATGGCAAATATCTTAAAATCTTTTTTAACATTTCAACTTAGACCACATTATTAAATTACCTTTTGACTTCATGAATACACATACATGATAATATACATAATATTTTCTATTTTAATATAATATATATTATAATTATATATATATATATATATATATATATATTTCTACAGTATTTATTTGGCAAAATAATTTATTTGATATTAAATATTTTATCAAAACATTTTATTTATTTGTCATTTATTTGATAGTAATGTATGCATTATTTTATTTTAAATGACCTGAAAAAAAAGCACTTTCTGGCTGTGGGGACGAACAGTTTTGTGGCGCTTGGAATTCTTTATAATTAATTAAAAACAAATACTGATACACTGATGGCTCAAGAAGGTGCAATTTTTCAAATAACACATTTTTTTCATTTAAAAAAATTGAAAAAAATGTAACCAAGTGTTTTTCAAGTATAAAGTTTCTGGAACGCTAGGGACAGAAAAATGGAAATTTCGATAGAATTACCCCTATATATTTTAGTCTATAAAGATGTGGCTATGTTCCTGCTCCCCTTTGAAGCTCTTGTGCTTTTCTCATTTTCCATCTCTTCAATCATATTCTGCTCACAGGTAATGTTGCAGGCTCATTTATTGGTAACAAATAATTGATAATAAATAATATTAACGATAATAAATCAGCATAAAAATACAGGACTCGTTTTTGAAGCTGCGGTTGCTTATTTGTCTCGCGAGAGTTGGCAACTGTGGTTGCATACACAAGACGTTATACCACTGGACCATAAACTCATATAAAGTCGACAGATGTTCGGAAACAACCCCAACGATGGTTATTGTCTGCTCTGCTGTTGTCAATAATGTGAAAAAGGTTGAAGCTAAATATAATGGTATTGTCTAATCTTTTTTAGTTTATTGTTAGACATCCACAGTTTTTTTCTAAACGAAATTCGAATAAAGAATTTCAACAACAGGGTAACTTCACTAAAATACTAAACTCGAATGAAAATGGAGCTTTTCTGAATACATAATCATTAAACAAAACAAACAAAATACTCCATATCATCGATAAGCCCTTGCGAACCTTGATGACGCACTTCGGCTGTAAATAGGCTACACGATAATTTACATTCATTTACACGACATGAAATCACTACAGTTAAGGTATCATCAGATTTATGCTTCTTAAAACTTACCTCACAGAAAGAAATAATCGTGGAATACACATGAATTTTTGGATCTGAACTCCAGCTTCGAAATGGCGTCTGGCGTCAATTAAAAGCGTGAAAACACTTTCGTTTTCTAAACGCCGAAAGGCGGAGCAACAGAAATACAAGATGGAGCGGAAAGAGACGGCAGCAGGGAAGCATTAAGCGTTACACGGACTCAGACTGTCTTACTACACATATTGTATAATGCAGCTTCAGGGAATTGTTGTGAAGATGTGATTTGTTTTAAGGCAGTGTTTTAGCTGAAGTGACACGGTCTCTCAGAGCTGCTTTCCAGCAGAATATGAGCTGTCTTCATAGTTTGAGTTTGCATAAATGATTCTTCTTGTCCGATATACAAATAAAGATTAATATATTCATATTTATAAATGTGCATTGTCCCAAACCTAAAGATCATAATCCATAAATTCACCAAAACAGTGGAACATATCCCACAGGGTGACATGTAATAAGGATTCATTAAATTACATGCAACCTATATGTATATTAGGCTATAATTTTGCACCTGAATATTCATCTATGCCCAACCTGCAAACTTAAAGGACTGTTTATTGTATTTGTGTCTTTGTTCTATTGTATTTTTGTGTGTGTATGCTATTGCTTATTTGTTCTTATTATGTAGAATACAAATAAGATCGCTTACCCCCCCCCCCCTTCCCTAAAGATACAATCTTTATCACAGATACATACTATTAATATGTATGTGATGTAGGAAATCAAAATAGTTCAGTTGTTTTTTCACTTCGAGGGTGTAAATGGAATGTTATAACTAAGGTACATGTTATATTTACAGTATGTTAGCAGGGGTTCCCAAACTTTTCAGCCCACGACCCCCAAAATAACGGTGCCAGTGACTCGCGACCCCCACTATCCTCGGAGGTGTTGGGTGTATCCACCAATAGGCCTATCAAAACATGCGCATAGCCTAATGACAACACAAAAAAACACAACGGTCTAACAACCAAATAATTATTTTTTATAGTAATTTACTCATTCGTTTAATTTCAACATTAACCTCACCTAATGAGATGGGTGGGTATTAACCAACATTTAATTTCAACAAAAATAATATCCTAAGCCTAAAGCGAAAAATGACCTACGTGCACGTGTCGGAATGTTTAACATGGGGCTGTAAATTGATCGTTTATTTGTCGTTAATCTGTCGTAATAACCTTGGGGGTCGCGATCAAACGGAAAGAAAATCGAAAGGCTGATGGCTTTTTTTATTTGCATGTTTTTTAATGTAACCATTAACTACTACTTTTAATTTTTTGTTAGTTATGGATAAAATGTGTTATTTCTAATACTTAAAAAAATGTATTTGATTTCTGGAAATCATCACGCGACCCCCCCTTAACTGTCTCACGACCCCCCAGGGGTCCCTACTTTGGGAACCACTGTGTTAGATAATGGTTAAGTTTAGTTAGTAACCAAATGTTAACAATAAAAAATTGTGGCTGATGTTATAGTATTTTTCTTACTAAAATGAGAGATAAGTAAAGTTCAAGGAATCATAAAATAATTTCACACAAACACTTCTAACAAAGACAATTTTTTGTTTGTTTTTACATATACAGATTAACAGGAGAAATGTTTGTATATACACGGAACAATACAGCAATTGCTGTAATAATGTTGCATCATTCTATGCAATGCATATCGATCTATGATTACATCTGGAGGTGTTGTAGCTTGGTTAAGATCTCTGTCATTTTTCTGTCATTTATATGAGTCAGTTCTGCCTCTTGTCTGACCTCTCTGAGTCTGGTTTCATAATATCGTTTGAACTCTATCATTTTACACATGTTCCTCCAATTTGTTCTTTTTAACTCTTGTATCTTTTCTTCTTTCTCCTGCTCTGATGCTGTTAGTGCCTCAATCATCTGCTGTAATTTCCCCTTTTCTTCAGTAAATCTGGACTCTAGTTCCCTCTCTTTCTCTTGTAGTTTCTTCTCATAGTGTTGTTTCAGCTCCTCTTCTTTAGCCTTCAGCATGAGCTCCACACCCTGGTAAGACTCGCTAGTGTAAAATCCACCTCCAGTAGCAGTGATCATGTCATCTACTTTCTCCAGGAGCTCCAGAACTTGAATACGATCCTCCATGTCTTTATTATTGAACACATGATATCGTCCCCCGCAGCGCCTCAGGATTTCTTTCAGGTTCTCACCAGCCTTACTCATGTATTCTTCAATAGAGCTGGTCAGTTCATCACCATGGCTGAAGAGGATGATTGTGTGTTTATCTGCCGTTTCTCCGAAAATGGCTCTCAATTTTTCCACGGACATCATCTCCTCTTTTGTGAATGGACCGAGTTGAATGACCAGGATGATGGCGTGAGGTCCAGGTGCCGTCATATTCACACATTTACTGATCTCCTGTTTCAGATACTCGTCTGAAACATCTGTGTCAAACAGACCTGGAGTATCTACCAGGGTAATTTCTCTTCTAGCCACTTCTGCCGTCTCTTTCCAGCATTCTTTGGTCACAGATGAACCACTGTTAGCAGCTCTGAAGACTCTCCTGCCCATGATTGTGTTTCCAGAGGAGCTTTTACCTGCTCCAGTCTTTCCTACCAGCACCATCCTTCTAATGGACACTGAAACGTGAGAGAATTAAAAGCTCATATTTTAAGATAAACGGATTAACAGATTGCTTAGTAAATTAAGTAAAAAAACAAAGCAATATGCATTCATTGTGACCATTTGTATACTCACTATTTGGATGATCGAAATCAAAGCTTCCCCTTCTACCTAGAGAGACAGACAGACAGAGAGAGAGAGAGAGAGAGAGAGAGAGAGAGAGAGAGAGAGAGATAGAGAGAGAGAGAGTGAGAGAGAGAGAGATAGTGAGAGAGAGAGAGAGAGAGAGAGAGAGAGAGAGAGAGAGAGAGAGAGAGAGAGAGAGAGAGAGAGAGAGAGAGAGAGAGAGAGAGAGAGAGAGAGAGAGAGAGAGAGAGAGAGAGAGAGAGAGAGAGAGAGAGAGAGAGAGAGAGAGAGAGAGAGAGAGAGAGAGAGAGAGAGAGAGAGAGAGAGAGAGAGAGAGAGAGGAGAGAGAGAGAGAGAGAGAGGAGAGAGAGGGGGAGAGAGAGAGAGAGAAAGAGAGAGAGAGAGAGAGAAAGAGAGAGAGAAAGAGAGGGTATTCATTTCATTCTTTTCAAAGTTATTTCAAAGTTATTTAGGAAACATTTTCCTATATGATGCTACAATAGTCTGGTTACAATAGTATTAAACAAAATTTTATTGGTCTTTACATATTACTTATTATTTCATATTTTAATATTTAGTGATTTACATTGTCTGAATATAACAGTATTGCATGATTTTGCTCTATTTCTTTGACTAAAATAGTTTCAAATAAACACAACTGAGCCGCTGCACAAACACAGCGTTGTTTCGTTTATGAATGAATCTAATGAAACGAATCTAGTGAGTCAATTAAATTATCATTCATAAACACAGTCACTGCCTGAGTCCCAGTGTGCATACTATCCATCCTAAATCCATACTATCCATCCTATATGTGATATTAGTCATGTTCAATATTATGCACATTGGAACAATTTGTTCCCGAATGAATCAGCCGTTCGAACGAATTAATTGAATTAACGATTCAGTGATAAAATCAGTAACTTGCCGCCACCTGACGGTTGTCTTAGTTTCGTTTTTAAAGTATAATTTCAGTTATTTAAATCATTGAATATTTCTATATTCAAAATTGTATATTTAAAACATTAATCTCAACATAAATGTATGAAGTTAATTGCACTCATGCCTCATTAAATCTCTGTAAATACATACAAGCCACTTTTGTGTTCTTCTGTGCCTCTTCTGTATTGCAAATTAATTTAGTTAATAATTATTTTATTTGATCGGTAACCTATTCTTCTTATTGCATTGTTTTAATTAGAAATATCGAAAAAAAGCTTATAAAAATACACTTTTGAATTTGACATGAAAGGAAACACTTCAAATAAAGTTAGAAAAAATGCCCCTGTAAATCACTTTAAGGAGTCCAATATTACTTCGTAATGGAAAGGCACATTTTTGTTATTGAGGTGACGGTGCTCCTGATTGTTTTTTAATTAGTGCTCCTAAAAATGAAAGTAGGTGTAGAGCCCTGTTTAGTGCTTATAAGAGGCTGCTCTGGTACGGGTGAGTATGACAAAATCACAGTATATCACTACAAAAAAACTAGATTAACTTACACCACTGATTCACAGCATGTATATTGTTGCCATTTCAAACATACTTGATACATAGTATTTGTAATTGCATCGTAGCGTTCCTCTAATATATATATATATATAAGCTATTTTCAGATATGGACGTAAACAGTATTTCACATTCCGAATGCAAATCGAAAGTAAAACGAAAGTACAAAACTAGAGGTATTCGTGTGTTTAATTAAGCGACACAATTCCTTCAACGATAATCTCGAATCATTCGTAATGGCAGAAAGTTACCTTTTATCGTTACTGCGGTGCTGCTTGAGGAGGCCATGGATGAGATTTAGAGCAGATCACAGCGCCGCTCGCGCAGGTTATGGCGAATCTCTCCCTGCGAACACAACCGGAAGCAGGAAGCAGGAAACAGGTCAGAAACTAAAGTACCTCATAAAAATCATTTCTACCGTGTAGCCTATCATAAAATCTGCGTGAGCCTGAAAATAAGATATTAAGGATAGTCATGTAAAACATACTGGATTTCTGCTTAGGTTTGCAGGCTATGCAAGTATGTATTTGTTTATTTCGGAGCGGATGTTTGTCAAGCTGACCATGATCGGGCAAATGTAGGAACTATTGTGCACTGAATGAATGTTCAAAGCACGAAAACATAGAAATAAAGCTCGTTTTAAAGTCACTTAATTGTGTACTAAGTTACTAACTCTTAATTATGTCAAAATGTCAAGGGGCTCCTCATTAGGGCAGATATATATAAGACTGCATTAATGTTTTAATTATGATATCTTGAAGCGAATTAGCTACAATACATCTAAATGTAATATATGGTTTATTTATATAGGCTTCTGGATATTTGATGCTTACCACGTATCTGTCCTTTTATACAATGTGGCTTATAGAGTAAAGAGTTAATTATCTACATTTACATATAATCATTTAGCAGACACTTTTTATCCAAAGTGACTTACAAATGACAAACCAGACTACCATATAAACATTTACTGTGTTTATAGTGCCATATACTTTATTTTACTTATTTAACTAATGTAATGAAGAAGTTAAATAAACTGATTTGAGGGAAATATGTACGCCAGCAAACTTGTTTGAGGATGCAATTTTGAAGATGCATGGACATCAAGATGTTCCTGCGGCTCAGTGGTAGAGCATTGCTTTAGCAGCGCAAAGGTTGTGGGTTCGATTCCCAGGGAACTCATGTACTGACAAAACATGTATAGCCTGAATGCACTGTAAGTCGCTTTGGATAAAAGCATCTGCTAAATGCATAAATGTAAATGTAAGACTTTACCTTAATAAGACTGTACAAGTATGCGATAAAACAATCTACAGTAAAAATACATTATCTGCAAACCTAGAGATGATTATCTCTGTCCTATCAAATAAAGGGAACGCTCTAATAATAATAAAAGAGGATGTAAAAAGTGTGATGAATTTGGATGTAATTAATAGTGGAGTGATGAGGTCCTCTGCTGGTGACCGAGTGGAACTGTTCACCGGCTCATCAGTCCATTCAAAGCTCTCTGCAACCAAACAAGCCAAAACACCATCAGTGAAATACACCAGCTACTAAAGGGAATTGGGTCCCATTCACAACACCTCTCTACCTGGTGACCCTGATCCGAGTTCACTGAGAGCACTATTAGCAGCTCATCTTATAGCCGTTGGATCTCTGTCCGTTTCATGTAGATTCTTAATTGATTCTGAGGAACATCATAAAATACACTCCTAAGACATGCCGGCTCATAGAAAGCATTGCTCTCAGAAAATTATTATGTGACCTAAATGCAATGAAAGCTCTTTATGTAAAATACAATGTCAGAAAGTGGCATAACAGCAACATTTTACATTAATTTGTGGATGTCAGTGCATTGTTAATAATTCATATGAACTTCCAGCATACATAAAAAGATAAAATAGCATGCAGTGCTTGTCAAAGGTGAGGAGTACAAAGAAATAGTTCACCCAAAAAAGATATTTTTATGAATGTTGGTAATCAAACAGCTGTGGCTACACGTTTGGCTAATTATAATGTGGCGAGCGGGTCCTTTACAGTAACAGCTGCCCCTGATATTCCCTGATTTTATTACATTTTAATAAATGTCTGACAGCGCTGACACAACTTTGAAACCTTATGAAACATGCATGTGTCCTTAAAAAACAACCTTGCTTTGATATGAGATATTATTATTAAGTGTTGCTTTGGATAAAACAAGCTCTTTACATCATTCAAAAAAAACAAATATTGTTATCGATATTATGGCACGAACGATTGAACCCTTCTCTGTGGACACACTGCTTTAGATGTAGTGCGAAGACAATAAGAGTCATAGATTTGATATAATAATGATACAATTACATTGAAGGGGAGAATTGTGTTAAATACATTCTGGTATGAATCCCCCATAACATTTACAACTGAACATATTTACTTTTTAAAGCTAATAGCAGTTACAATAGCTGGACATGCTTTGTCCCATGTGTCAAGAATCATTGTGTTCATCCACACAGTCCGTCTATATTTCATAACTGCGTGATTTCTACTAAATCAATCTGGTAGAGCTGCTGCTGCATTGCGGCTGTATCTGTGCGCATGCGCGTGATGCTCAGCCCGCACAACACAAATATAAAGAGCCACACAGTACTTCACTAAACACAGCTGCTGTAGACAGAGCTCTGCTGCAGATCTTCAGAGAGAGGACTGACGCATTTACTGGAGCTACTCTTGATTTTGCACTTTTCTGATTCGGATACAACATCGCGTTATTCTGTAGGCTCAGTGTGTATGATAATACAGATTATACTGTAAGTGTCTGTGATAACGATTGATTTAATGCATGGGTTATTATTGTTGCTATATTATGTTAAAGCAGTTGTATAGAAGTCCTAAAAGTCCATGGGTTATGATTTTTTGATGTTGTTGTTGTTTTCTCATCATCATGCATGTCTTCATTATGTCAACAAAAAGTGGTCTGATAAAGATGCTGTGTTTATTGTATCTTAAAATGGTTTACATAGTTGAAATCACAAGAATCTCAGCTTTCCGTGGATATATGACATTCAATTATTATTATTATTTCTTTTTTTTGACGACTTTACCCTGTCACACCACTAGGCGTCCCGCCGGCGGTACGCTGGATTCTTAAAGGGTTAAAAGTTTTTTCTCGTTATCTTAATTTTTCCGTGATCTCAAAATAAATAATTAGACATTTTTTTGCTATAAGAACTAAATGAGCAAATGTTTCTGTTTATTTCCTATAATAACAGATTTGGCTGATGTATAATAATCCTGCACATGCTGAACTTATTTAATCTGCACCCTGCTTAAATAATGCTTTCACTTTTCCTTAATTCTAGCTAAATGATGTCTTTGTATCGCTAGCACTTCTGATGTAAGAAATACTCAATGTGCACGTCTGCTACATTAATAAATATAAACTGAACTGTAAATGAATGGTTATGAAATAAAGTCTTGTCTGAAAATATGAGGTGAAGATGTTGAAACTTCGTGACACAACTGATGGTAAATATGCAAATAAATCCTCCAGATATTAATGCTTCATTTGTGTGCTTGCGCTGGAAAAACTGACCACAGATTTGTTCGAGTAAAGTCCAGTGTGTCTCTCTTTAGTCGTACCTGTGGTGTGTATCTCAGATCATTGAGTGTGTCTCTCTCTAGTCTTACCTGTGGTGTGTATCTCAGATCATTGAGTGTGTCTCTCTCTAGTCGTACCTGTGGTGTGTATCTCAGATCATTGAGCTGAAGATGAGAATGACGTGCTGTGTCACAGGATGATATTATATCTCAAAAAAACAATGTGAGGAGATGGATGTGAATCAGATCCAGACGTAATTGAGTGTTAAACAGTGAAGTGTCTCTCTACAGGAGAACATCAGAAATACAGCAAAGAAAATCATATCAGACTTTAGAAGAACATCTCACAGTGCTTTAAATAAAACTATAAATGTCATCAGAATTACAGAGTTCACATCTATTCTAAATATTGCATAGTCATCAGAATAATATTTTAAATACTGAAATATATGAAACGTTGGGGAAAATGAAATGAAACGAATCAAGCCAGTAGGAGGCAGCAAGTCGTAATAAGTGAGTCATTACAGAAATAATTTCACTTTCAAGGGCAATGCATGTATAATAAACTCCTTGTGGACTTCCCAGTTTTATGTCACATAAACGTTAATTACATCTATAAACAGTGAATTACAGGAGTACATTAATAATCTTAATATTTAAAACATTAACTTCAATCTACATGAATCTTAAATGCGGCTCAGAATAATATCATTAACAGAGATGATTCATCTACAGGGCCGTGTGGAGACCTTTGGTGCTCATTAAACATGGCTTTTAATAAGCTGTGCTGCTTGCTGATATGTTTATGAGTATGGAAATAGAAATAGATGCTTCGGTGTTCATACAGCAGCAAATACCACGACGCAGGTTTGAAAAAGAAACAGAGCAGAAAAGATCATTTTAAGTTTAAATGATAAAGACATTTTTTGCCACTCTTTATGAATTATAATATTATTATTGTGTTTACAGGGTACGGTGGTTTTGACACTACCAGTCAAAAGGTTTTGAACAGTGAGATGTTTTGTTTTTTAATTAAAGAAGTCTCTTCTGAATTTATTTGATCCAAAGTACAGCAAAAACATAGTAAATATGTTTACTGTTTAAAATAACTGTTTTCTATTTGAATATGTATTAAAATATAATTTTTCCCTATGATTTCAAAGCTGTATTTTCAGCATCATTACTCCAGTCTTCAGTGATCCTTCAGAAATCATAATAATATTCTGATTTGCTGCTCAAAAAACATTTTATTATTATTATTATTATTATAATGTTGAAAACAGCCGAGTAGAATTTTTCAGGTTTCTTTGATGAATAGAAAGTTCAGAAGAACAGCATTTACCTGAAATATATATTTCTTTGTAACTTTATAAATGTGTTTATCATCACTTTTGATCAATTTAAAGCATCCTTGCTCAATAAAAGTATTAATTTCTATAATTTTGCATCAAATGAATGCAGGCTTGGTGAGCAGAAGAGACTTTTTGAAAAAACATTTATTAAAAATCATACAGTCCATAAACGTTTGACTGGTAGTGTAATTAATAATTGTATATAATCAAATATGTAATTAAATATGATTTAGTGTTTGTGTTTAGTTTGATGTTGTCTCTTTCTATAACCTCTAATAAGTTCAGAGGGAGAAAGACATGTTCATATTTTGAGGATCATACAATCATAAACTCTTCATTTCTGCAGAGATCGAATGTTTCTGGACGAGACTCAAAAACAACACGCTGCTGTTGAACCGCTTTTATTGTAGATGACTCCTAGATTTATTTATTTACTTTATTATATAAAAGCTCACTTAACATACATTATACAATAATCTGCTGTATGTCTTATGTATTGTTTTATTGTGTTGCATATATTTCATCCAGAGCTTGTTCCACGGATGATCTTTCTCACAGATATTGATAACTTTACAGTTATAGTTATGAAATATAAAAAAAGGTATTTGCTTGACTTCTGCGCAGCTTTGTCTAAGAGTTGAATTCACCGAAGATTAAAAAGGTTTATTTAAATAAAAACTACAAATTAAGTGAAGCTCAGGAATAACTTGGTAATTTGATCATTTTATCAAACGATAAAGAGATGATCATCTGATAATATTATGATCTGCTAATTTAGGCTGATGTTAATAAATATTGAAAAAAATACAACAAAAAATATTAAATGAATAAGAATCAAATCTAGTATAAAAACTCTAAAGTTAAACATTCAGATTACATACAGTAATGAGAATATGAATGTAAAATATAGTTATTATGGTATTAGTACATTAGCACCACCTACTGCTGAACACTAACATTTCACCGTTTTATTATGATTAATAATAATCCTAATTTAAAATGAATAAATAAAGTAATTACAAGAGAGGTTTTGTTGGTGCTGTAATCTAAAGTCATTCAAATACAAAAATGATTTTAATTTACATAAAATATCCTACAATTAAAAACACAGTACTGAGTACATACAGTAGATCTGTATCAGACTATAGAATAACAATTGCAATATCTAGAACTATGTTATTACAAATTCAAATATCGAAATGTTTTCATTATTTCAAGACAAAAGATGTACATTAATATATATTTGTGTGACATGATGATCCCTGTTATTTCTCATGCTGCGTTTCATCTTAAACTAAAGGACTTTGAGTTTGAAAATATGATCATAACACTGCTGTTAGTGCTGATAACTGTTCAGTTATATATGTTGTTTGAGTCATATATGAACTGGATGATGTTCTCTGTACATGTTTGACATCATCACCACTGATAAACTACTCCTAAATTAATGTACAAATATACATTTACAGTAAAGCTGCTTTGCAACAATGTTTATGGTGAAAAGCGCTTCACAAATACACGTGAACTGAAGTGACTGATTATGAATCTTTATATACGGGGGTAATATGTTTGCATAATCAGTTTCATGAGGAAATTGGTTTTGGAGACGATGAAGCTTGCTGACAATGTTTGTGACAAATTTTAATAAGCATGCAACGTACATGTGATCAGTCGTCACGATGTCCATAATATGCTGATTTGTTGACGTGTTGTGCATGTATTAGAGAGATAGACAGATATCAATACACAGTGAAACTGCTTTAAAACTGAATCCACAAACATAACACTTCATTGCAAGCGTAAGGCAGAATATATATTGGTCAGCAAACACGTGCTTGTAAAATGCAGTCCTTTGCCTGAACCCTTTTCAATGCATTCTTGCACCCTAAGTAACAGTTAAAAACTCATACACCATAAGATATCACTTTAACTTAATCAGGACTGCAAAGCTCTGCAGAGAGTCGTGCGCTTAGCTGAGCGCATCTCAGGGTCTGCTCTCTCCTCTCTGCAGGTCATCTACCTCAAACGCTGCAAAAGCAGAGCTGCTAAAATCATCAAAGATTCAACTCACCCCGGTAACCATCTTTTCTGTTTACTGCCATCTGGCAAGCGCTTCAGGAGCATGATGGCAAAAACTGAAAGACTGAGGAGGAGCTTCTTCCCTCAGGCCATCAGGCTCCTAAACTCAAACTCAGTCTCATAACTCCAACATGACTCCATTTAATAAACTGTAAAACATTCATTATTCTTCATCATCCGTATTGCTGCTATGTTTATAAACCCGGTACAATCTGTTTGCACATTCCTCTTGCACACCCCTGTTTATTATATTATTTATTAAGTCCACAGTATACTGTATTGCGCATTTTATTTCATTGCATATTTTACTCCTTACTTTTATTTTATTTTAACCTATATTTATATATATTCTGTGGTGTTGTGTTACGTATTTTGCACTGTCCATTGAGCGGACCTGACCTGATTTACATTTCACCACTGATTATATCCTGTATAATTGAGTATGTGACGAATAATAAAGAACCTTGACCTTGATTCATTTTTTGATGTCGTCGATACGTCAGTTGTGTAACGTTACGTTTAAATGCTGAAAATACATCAGTATTGTACGGTTTAGTGTCATTTACTTTTAAAAATGTAAGTAAATGTACGTGTTATAGAACCACATTTTACGTGAAATACATATGAATTATCACGAGATCACGTTACTCAGGAATGACGTCATGACAGATTCCTACAGCAACTCATTCATCTCTCGTACTGAGTTGTATTAAATAAAGGATAAAGTTCTACAAGAAAATTATTTTTATAATTTTTTAGCAGGAAGTTGTTTTATTTTCTCCTTGAGTTGCACAGATTTTTTACAGAAAAATATATATTAAATATCGACATCATATCATAAATGAATATACAGCAAAAGCTCTGATTACATCAATGATTACTGTAAACGTCACATTCAGATCAGATTCATTCAGAACATGTAGTGTACTCATTTTATTTTATAAATATAACATTCATTTATACATATTCCTCTATACACTGTTTAATCAGTGTCTGAACATGATGGAGAATATTCTGCAGGTTAGATGAACAGATCCCCAGCATCCTAAAAATAGAAAACACATTCTCAGAAATATAACCAAGATCAATATAACACGAGATGTGCATCAGTTCTACAGTGTTTTAATTCTCTATATATGATGTGTACATCTCACCTGGTCTGTGACTCGCTCTGAAACACCAGAATGAATCTGTGTAACACGAGAAACTGTGAATGAAAAACACAAACATGGGATTATTCCTGCGGCTCAAACAGCAGAACATGACACCCAGAGAATGAATCAACTGATTCCTAAATCAGTGTCACTTTCAATCAAAGCATCTCCCAAATGCATGATGTTGTGGACATTCATTTACATTCAACTTGCAGAATTGGTGAAATTTATTTTTTAAACAATTAAGGCTTATACTATATTTCACATAACAGATGTTACATATGATCGACAAGACAATATAATAACAATGTAAAGTTATGAGAACAACTGTAGAGGTAAATGCTTTTACTGTAAAGTTTCTGCAGAATGAATGAAAAGTTGCAGTATAGACTTTGTTTAACAGCAGAGATGATGATTAAATATAACGGTGTTTAGTCTGAAACATGATAAATACTCACAGTTTGGTTTACTGCTATTAATGCTGTTTTTTCTGAGTAGACTCTGCTTCTTTCGTTCTTTAGATTGTGCATTTTTTTCCTCTTTGTTCGCCATATTTCTCTTTCTCTCCCATCGGTTTAGTTTGTGCTGCTCCATATTTGTTTCCCGGCCCATATTTTCTTGTAAGTTCTGCCTTTGTTTTGAATCTGTTCCAAAAAAACAGAGGTTCAATGTAGAGTTAAGTGAAGTTTTCAGAGTGCTGTGCAATAGAGGTTTACTCTACACAGTTTAATATACATTTATTTATATAGCACATTTAAAAACGACGGATCCGACCAAAGTGCTGCTCAAAAAAAGTAATCTTAAGCCAATAACCATAAAACAAAACTAAAAAACAAAGAGATGACAAGCAATACACCACACTAAACACACACAATAAAACTGTATACAGCAGGTACTCCAGCCCATAATCCCTTTAAAAAGACGTGTTACTGAAGATTTGAAACCTGAAGAGAAGTGGCTGATCACAAGTTATTCCAGCACAGAGAAAGCCCCTTAAGTGTTAAACGTGTCTAAGAAACAGACAATAACAGAGCGTTAGATGACCTTAAAGGCCAGCTGGTGTGATATCGGGAGAGAAGATCACAGAAATACTCTGGTGCCAAGCCTGTGAGGGACTTATAGACTAATAGTAATGTCTTTAATTTGATTCTATATTCAATAGAGAGCCAATGCAAATCAATCAAAGCAGCTCTTCCTAGTTTTTGTAAAAAATCTGGCGGCAGAATTTTGGACAAACAAGATTGAGCGACCCCCAAATACAACGAGTTACAGTAATCGAGTCTAGATTAAATGAATGTGTGGGGAACAGTTTCTAAATATGTACATTTAAGAACATTTAAACAACAAACATACAGATTGAAATAAATACAATTAACTATTTACGAAACAATTAAAGATGAATGGTGTTTTAATTACCTCATGTTGAGCCAAAAAGAGAAAACATCATGTACCTCTGATCTCTGATATTGTGAAGCATTTATGTGAAATGAGGAGAAACGTCTTCTTTAAGTTGACTCATGATACCACATACTGCATGACTCAAGTCACGTTCAGTTCTGCTTTTCTGTTGTCACGATGTATAATAACAATATTGATCTATAGGACAGGTTTTTATTTCTCAACAATCTGTCAGGGTTCTGTCACTTCGGTCTAGTGTTATTCATGGTTTTGTGGCAGAGCCCTGATACTCCCGTCATGTCCGGGTTTCATGAGAGCGCACGGTTTCGAGTGTGCTCGAGTCGTGCGCTCTCTCGTCTGCGTGCCTTGTTTCGTGTTGGAGCGTGGTGTTCGGATCCCGGCACTCATGTCTTGAGTTTTGTTCACATGACGGGGTTCGGACACTCGTGCTCCATTTTCTGTCATTGTGTGAGTGCGCGGTCTCGGGTTCGCTCGGCACCGCGCACTCTTGTCCACGCGTGTTTTGTTGTGTTGCACGCAGTTCGTGTTTCTATCGGCTGCGTGCATTTGTGTTATATCTTGTGCTGTGTGGCACGCAGCTTGTATATTCATTGGCTGCGTGCTTTCATGTTGTCATGTCTTGTGTGAACACGTGGCTTATGAGTTTTCTCATTAGCTGCGTGTTCATGTCCTATTTTGCACATGGCTGGTGATTTGGTTGCTGGCCATGTGCTTGTGTTTCGGTTTTGTGTGAGCACGTGGCTTCTGTCCTAGTTTTCTGTGTGCCACGTGCTCATGTCAATTTGTCTTGACCCCACCCGTCTTGTTACCTGTTTATTGATTCATTTTCCCCAGCTGTTTTCCCTCGTTACCCTCCTCATTTGCTCCCTTTATAATCTCCTTGTGTTTGCAGTTCCGTGTGGGTCCGTTACCCTATGTTAGATGTCGTCTGTGCCCTGCCCTGCCCTGCCCTGCCCTGCCCTGCCCTGCCCTGCCCTGCCCTGCCAGCCAGCCAGTCTGTTTTTTCCCTACGGGGTGGTTTTTGTTTGTTATTATTGATTAAAGCCTATTTTCCTCCAGCATTTGGGTCCTCGCAATCTCCTTCACCCCGATACCTGACACAATCAGTTTGATATCGATTCAAATGATTGAATTATTAAAATCGTTAAAACAGCACGCCTAAAATAACATCTAACTAATAATTGTATAAATATAGAAATTATTGTGTGTGCTATTAAAGCACTAAACACTTCTCTATTCATCACAGATTTCAAACATTTCTGAAAATGATGCATATACTCCATAGCACATGGAAATTTGCACAAAAACTCTCCTCAGCTCTTCTTTGTCTCCTAATCTATCTTTCTAATAATCCTGATATTGTGTGTCTAATTGCTTGTAAGTGGATAAAATAACCTGCTAAATGAATACATGTTAATCTTATAGTTATGTGTTTATTTTTGCTGTGTATTATGTGTACTGCTCATAAGGTCATCATAACTGATCTACAGTAAATATTGATTTAATTTTTCAGTTTTGAGATACAATCAGACGCTGGATTTAGTAACAGGATAATCAGTCAATAACGAGTCATTTTATTACAAGTAATTTCAAAGCATAGATTGTATCATGATCATGTCAAGAGAATCATATTCAGTTATGAACTCAATAAATCATTATTTTGCTATCTAAACAGTACTGCAGGATTGAGTGAGCTCTTGTGTTAGCGAACAGCTTCGGTTCAGCTGTTAAAGTCATTCATGTTTCATCACACACACATTTACACGAGCACCTGCGGCTGGAGAATCAGCGTCACAGAGTCAGGTCAAATATTGAAATACTCTTTCTTCAGTCACCAGATCTATCATTCAGGAACATGTCTAAACCTCTGGTAAGACAACTGATGTACATTTACCTTCTCAATGCATCAGGATCACAAATCTATCTGAATCAGGAGAAACCCTGACATCTGGTCATCTGCACCATTGTTAACTACGATCATGATTAGTTTCAGATGGGGTTCAGTACTCGATCGCACCATGAAAGAAATCAGTTTGATAAAAGCTATGGAACTGTTCTCTCAGTGCGGCTCTGTGTGAAATGGGTTTATTTAGATCGCATCACAATGATCCTTTACAAGCAAACACTCATCTGTCTGTTGGCCAATACTGATTGGTTGATTGGTGTCTGTGTCCGTGATGGATTTTGTGTAATGATGTGAACTAAGAAACAAGGGGAAAATTGCAAGAAAACTGAACACACCAACGGCAAGACAAACAAGACAACACACAATAAAACACAAAGACAAAATAAAACAATCAGTAAACAAAACCAAAACAGGAAAATAAAAGACCACTAATTCAACATAAAAGTCCAGACTGGGACATTTTGGCTGTGAAAATCCTGATTGGGGATCTTTAGTGTTTTTTTCCCAAGATTCAGCACTACTAATAAAATGAGATCGTTAATATGATTTTCCCTCCAGTAGAGAATCGTTTTAAAGCAGTTTCACTGTGTAATGATATCTGTCTGTCTGTCTCATACACGCACAACAACAACACATCAACAAATCAGCATACTATAGGCATCGTGACTTTCAAGACAGAGTTATGACTGATCACATGAAAGTTGCATGCTTGTCACAAACATTATCATTATGCTTCCTCGTCTTCAAAACCAATTTCCTCATGAAACTAATTATACAAACATATTACCACCGTATATAAAGATCCAGAATCAGACACTTCAGTTCATGTGTATTTGTATAACGCTTTTCACCATAAACATTGTTGCAAAGCAGCTTCACTGTAAATGTAGATGTTTACATTAATTTAGGAGCAGTTTATCAGTGGTGATGATGTGATGATGTACAGAGAACATCCTCCAGTTCATATATGACTCAAACAACATATATATCTGAACAGTTATCAGCAATAACAGCAGTGTTATGATCATATTTTCAAACTCAAAGTTAGGTCTGATACAGATCTAAATCTACTGTATGTACTCTAACAGTACTGTTGTTGTGGCAATTTCTTTCATACAAACATCATCACTGAGTAAGAGACAACTCTTGAGTCCAAATTATAATAATAAAAGTAATTTATTCCCTTGCAAGAGAAGATCTCCTCGTCTCAAATAATACACATGAGCTAAGTCAGTGAGGGAAGACAGAGAGAGATAAGAGAAAGCAGTTGCCAGTCTGTTTTTATATTCCCCTCTGCTTCAAGGCTTTCTTTCTCTCCCTCCCTACAGGGAGATATGTCAGTTCATTCACCTCTTAATGGTTATACAGAGAAAAGGGCAGGCAAATGCCCCCCTGATGACCCTTTAACCATCTGCTTTTCCTTACCTCCTTCTTAGTAAATCACACAAAGAATGCTTTTCTAACTATGAGTAAAAGAACCATATACTGCATACATCTTGAATATATGTTCCACTAAAGATTAATGCATGACAAGGAAAATTTCCACCACACTGTGTTTTTAATTGTAGGATATTTTATGTAAATACAATTTTTTGTATTTGAATGACTAGATTACAGCACCAACAAAACCTCTCTTCTAATTACTTTATTTATTCAATATTTTAAATTAGGATTATTATTAATCATAATAAAACGGTGAAATGTTTGTATGTGTTCAGCAGTAGGTGGTGCTAATGTACTAATACCATAATAACTATATTTTACATTCATATTCTCATTACTGTATGTAATCTGAATGTTTTACTTTAGAGTTTTTATACTAGATTTGATTCTTATTCATTTAATATTTTTGTTGTATTTTTTTCAATAATGTTATTTATTAACATCAGCCTAAATTAGCAGCAGATCATAATATTATCATATGAATCATATATTTATTGTTAGATAAAAATCTTGAGACTGATCAAATTATAAACTTATTCCTGAGCTTCACTTAATTTGTAGTTTTTATTTAAATAAACCTTTTTTTTTAAAGATGTTTTGACGTCTTCGGTGAATTCAACTCTTTAGACAAAGCTGCGCAGAAGTCAAACAAATACCTTTTTTTATATTTCATAACTATAACTGTAAAGTTAACAATATCTGTGAGAAAGGTCAACAGTGGAAAAAGCTCTGGATGAAATATATGCAACACATTAAAACAATAGATAAGAAATACAGCAGATTATTGTATAATGTATGTACAGCACCATTTATTTGAAGTGAGTTTTTATATAATAAAGTAAATAAATAAATCTAGGAGTCATCTACAATAAAAGTGGTTGAACAGCAGCGTGTTGTTTTTGAGTCTCGTCCAGAAACTTTCGATCTCTGCAGAAATGAAGAGTTTATGATTGTATGATCCTCAAAATATGAACATGTATTTCTCCATCTGAACTTATTAGAGGTTATAGAAAGAGACAACATCAAACTAAACACAAACAATAAATCATATTTAATTACATATTTGATTATATACAATTATTAATTACACTACCAGTCAAAAGTTTATGGACAGTATGATTTTTAAAGGACTAAACTTTGGTCATAAAATTGAAAATAGCCTCAAACTAAACACAATACGATTATGTATACAGAAATATAAACTTATACAATTTCTCAGTTTACATTTGTTATGTTATCTATGTTCTATTGTGTATAAAATATTGGCCCATGTGATTTTAAATTCTTTTAGTTTTCATTTTATTCAAATGTAATTAACGTCCCAACATTTCCGGAATTCGCGTTGTATATTATAATGAATATATATGCAATAAAATCAAATCAATAAAGAGTATACACCACTTTATTCAGTGACTGAACATGATGAAGAGTTCTCTGCTGGTTTCGATGAAAGGAACCTCAGCTTTCTAAAGAGAAAACATACACAACTCTCAATATAACATCATATTTCTGCATCACTTCTACAGTTTTACATTGTCTTCATCTGCATATAATCAGTAAATATCTCACCTCATCTGTGAGCGTCTCTGCTGGTCTTTCTGAATCATGAGAAACTATGAAATCACAAACCTTTATTCAGTTAAAGAAGGATACATTGCTATTAAGATGAAACAGAGCTGATGATGAAATATGATGTTAAACATCAGAAAGTCTCACAGTTTGGTGTCCCACTGTTAATGCTGTTGCGTCGGACTCGTCTCAGTTTCTCTCCTGGTCCGTTACATTGTCTCTCGTCCTCTTTCTTTGTCATTTTTAACGTTTAATTCTCCTGCGCTTTGTGACGCTCTACAGCTCATCTGCTATGCATTTATTGCTCTTTTTGCATTATATCTGTGGCAAAAAATGTTGAAATGCAATTTAGAATTAAAATTTGGCATTTGTTAATAATTTGTCACCTTGTAAATTATAAAGTGCTATCTGACATGTTTATAGAAATGGATTTATTCACATAGTCACTTATTAACTTGTTTACGTGATGTTTCTTTTGTAAGCTGTGCACATTTTGAGCCTTTTTTTAATAAAAGAAAAAGGATTCTATCTACAGAAGTCTATGTAATGCACAAACTTTGAAGCTCAATATCTCAAAACTGCTCCGAATGCAGACAGAACCGTATAATTCCAAGGCAGCTACGAATTGATTAGTAATTAATAATTGAATAAACTATCATCACCAAAGCTTTAAAAGAGCCAAAAGAGTTTGAATCACCTTCGATGAGCTGAAGAAGGTCCACATTCACTCCAGTATTGAAGCTGGTCATGATCAGCTCTCGCAGTGAAACACACAGAAGCGTCTCTTCTGAACTGAGCTGTTTACACGATTTCATACGTTTGCTTATCATCTATAACCAGCTGCACACTTCGCAGAAATTCGCTCCACCCTGGGATATAATATCCATATTTTTCAGTTCATGCAAGGTTTTTATTTCTAGTGGTTGACTAATGTGTGTTTTACAGTAGTTGATAGAAAATACTGATACATTAGACAGTGTGTTGATATAATGCTGATTTAGTTATTTAATGGTGCCAATCGATACAAACATGACTGAAATCAAGTTCACACTTATGTTGGCACAATATCATTTTAAACATTACATGCTTTATTGTTTTGCCGGTGATTTTGCATTTGTAATCATATTGTGTGTAAATGCCAGAGCTTTGGTCGGACCAGAACAGTTAAAATAGAGAATAGTGCATACTGTGCAGTAAGCTATCGTTGTTTTTCTCCATGATCAGCCTCGGTTTAGATCTGATATCAAACTGAACGTGCATGAAAACCACAGACCGAGAGAGAGATCTGGAAGACAACCAACAAACTCAACTCAAGGCTGTTTGAAGGCTTTTGAGCTGAAAAATAATAATTAAAAATCTATCTTCGATGTATTAGGTCTATAGCTATATTTAGGTTTAGATGTAGGAGTGGGACTAGCGACTATTAAAACATTTGTAATGCTACATTGTTATTAAAATGGTTATTTTCCTGCATATTTCGGTCAACTGCATTTTATATATTTTTATATTTACTATAAAATGTGTAGGTTTTAGGTTTGATGAGACTTTTCATCATTGAGCTGCATGTCTTAAACTATTTTATATGATCAGCCTGTCCTTTTTAAAAGGGGTTTACACGAACAAATATGATTTGATATATTCAGATTCTGTGTAGTTCTCTGATCCACGCAGGAAAGGGTGATTCATATGATATGAACATTCATAATAACAGTGTTCCTGTATAATTATGTTTTAGGTCTGATGGCGTTTGAGTGCTCTTTATTGGCCCTTGAGAACTAAATTCATTTCACTGTTAGTTTGATCTTGTTTTACTGTGTGATTTCTTTCTTAGATCAGATGCTAGTTTCACAAATAAAAGTCTTTTACTGCCAGTAGGTGGCGCTTATGGAACAGTAGAAATTCTGCTCTTATTTTTGTATAAGCAGTCCAGCTTTTCATGGAGAAGAAAATAATTAAACATACATATTTTCAAACAGCCTTTCAGGTTTCTGTGTTCACTTTGTTGTTTATTATAAATAGGCTCCTAAAATATTTAAAGATGTGATCGTCTCTCAGGTGTTGATCTCCCGTTACATGTCAGTCCTGCTCCGATAGAATATCATTCTGTGACCCAGTGTTTCAATCTGTCTTCGGTTCTGAGGGACTTTCTTTAATCAATACATCATGTATTGATGTTGTGCCAGGTCGGTTTCATGCCAAGGTTCAAGGTTTCAAGGTTTCTTTATTTGTCACATAATAAATTATACAGGGTATAACTAGAAGTGAAATGTAATTGCCAATGCCAAGTCTTCATCTGTTTGGGTTATTTTTGGATATCACGTTGTAAATAAACTGCATGTTGGTTCATGACTACGCTCGCCTTCAGTGGACTTTTTTGTAATGCAATTTCTGCTGAAATGTCAGAGCTTTGATCAGAACAGTCTGATCAATAATTAGTGTAGAAGGTGTTATTAAAAATAATTACTTCAAAAAGAGTGTGCAGTAAACATGCTATAGCAGTTTGTCCTCCATCAATAAGCTGCAGTACTGCGGTGATCTTCTAGATTATATCAAACTAAACTATATCAAGACTGCAAACTGAAAGACAGATAAAATAAAACCATCTTAAAACAAGTAAAACCCTCTCTAAAGGGATTTATAGGGTTTATTGCGATTAATATCCTAATTTAAAATGATATATCTTATTTAAAACAGGTTAAAATGAGCTAAAACAATATTTTTTGTTACTAAATGTTTGTCTTCACTGAGTCCAGATCTTCATGATGTGGGGATTATATGTATCTGATATATAATCATGTGATGGCAAACACAATGTCATGTTTGTTTAGTCCAGATACACATAACCAGCTGCAACAGGGGAAGCACATGATATTTGTTTTGATATTTGAGTCCCTGTCTGAAAAGAGTATAGGGGAATAATAGAATTACAGAACAGATATTTCAGTTGGTAAAATGCTGTATATGTCTTTAACCTGTATTACCACCAGACATGCTCACTATGAAGAACACTGAAAATAACCGTAAACCAATCACAGGCAAAGAGAATATTATACTGATATGAAACAGCATGAGAGTGAACTGATCCTTTATGTGGGCTGGGCAATATCTGAGGAAATGGCACTAGCATTTGATGTTATTCATGCAACATTTCATATTATATTTTATTAAGTAATTATATGTTTTTTTCAATGTTTTCAGAGCAGCCTATCTGGTAGCATCAATCATTGCCATATTCACAGTCAATCTTGATCTATTAAGGATACAGCTAAAGGCATGTGCACATCAGTATAGAGTCATTTTTCTCACACTGTACGACAATAATTCAATTTTTGCATTATTGTAAGGGATATGTTTAGGATTAGGGTAGGTGTAGATGTTAATAAAACACAATCTAATAGGTAGAACATTTAATTAACTGTTAGCTTCCAGCTGTATAATCATGTTTCTCCGCTCTATTCACTCTAAACTTCATCAGATCGTCTTGACCAGCTACGTTTAAACATGTGATCGGCTGATTAGATATTTGAGTTAACGAGCAGTTAACCAGGGCTGCGTGTCATTTTTATATTGTGTCAATTTTTTTCTGAAGAGAGATAAACATGTTTAGTGAAATGAAAGCCAAAATATTAAATGTCATTGTGTTTTACCACAATTTCTTAAAAAGAAAGTCCTGTGTGGCTTGGTGGTAGAGCATTGCGTCAGCAGCGCAAAAGGTTGTGGGTTCGATTCCCAGACACCCACATACTAATGAAAATGTATAACCTGAATGCAATTGTAAGTCGCTTTGGATAAAAGCGTCTGCTAAATGTAAATGTAAGTCAAAATGACAATTTTCATCTAAGATTCAGAGCCAAATTACAGCAGGGTGAAAATGTCTTGAGCATTGTTATTTGTACACCGAGATTGGTAACAACATCTGTTGACTTTAGAAATCTTTGTTTCATATGAAACCAACATTTAAATATATGAAAGCCTAAATCCTGTCCTGACTGAGAAGCACTGTTTCTGACACACACCTGCTTTTCACTGAGAAGGAAAGCGTGATCTTCTCTCAGATATTGATCTTCTATCATGCTAAAGATCTTCAATAGAGAGCAATGCTGTGACATGTCTGTCTGTCAGTAAATCTCTCTGCTTCTCTCATCTTATATTCTTGAGTGGTTTATGGCCAGTCCTGCTCAGATATAATATAATGTTATGACCCACCATTTAATTTAGTCTTCTGGAAATTCTCTGCGACCATACATGACACAGTTTAAAGCTGGTATGTTAGAAAAACCCTGAACTTTACTGAGTGAGTCCTCAGTGACTCATCCCACCACGTGCTTTTCAGAACCAACCCAGATTTAAACAATCTCTATATTGGTCATGTGATGAATCATACAGGACTCATCCATTTAGCCACATGTCTCTCTCCGACTCGTCTTTGACCATTAAAAGAGACAAGCTTAAAACATAAGAGAAATATATTTTATTTTGTATAAGTATGGAGTTGTTCAGATTTACTGCAGTAAGCTTTATACAATATACATATTTTGTTAACAAGCATATTTTTGTTTCTATGAAATGTAATAGTTTTAGAAACATGCACAGAAATAATTGTTTGTGTTATATACAGCAAAACACTGAGAGTGTCACGGTGCACACACGAGGGGGGAACTGGAACACGCAGACAAGGATATAAACTCAAATGATAATATTTAATAAGGACATCAAGGCAGGACAAGGCAGTACTCACAAACAGGATACACCGGGAATAACAAGTAGACCAGACAACATCCAACTGAACAGGCATGAACTAATATACACAGGTAAATCATAGATAATTAGACAAACACGGCTGGACATGAATTAACTAATAATGACATTAAACAAGGACAGGAAACAAACCAAATAGGGAAACATGAGGTAGGGACACATGACACACGACAGAGGACTGACATAACTCCCCCCTCCCGAAAGGCTCGTCCCGAGCCTTAACAGTTCCATCAGGGAGGGGGGGTGGGCGCTCTGGAGGCCCCTCAGGACAGACACAGACAGGAACGCTGGACGGGGACCTCCAGAGCAGAACAGACAGACAGGGACCATGGCGGAGCTGGGAACTCTGGAAGCCATGGCGGTGCAGGGAGCTCTGAAGGCCATGGTGGAGCTGGGAGCTCTGGGGACCATGGCGGAGCTGGGAGCTCTGGGGACCATGGCGGAGCTGGGAGCTCTGGAGGCCATGGCAGATGGTCTTCGGGGCCCTAGGCCTCGACCCCCTCGGCCCGGCCCCTACAGCCGGAACCCTTCTACCCCCCCCCAAAATTTCCATGGGGAAGTGAGGGGGTATCAGGAGCCCTCCAGGGCTAAACAGACAGGACAAAACACGACAGGACAGACCTCCAGGGCCAGACAGACAGGACACGATGACAGGAAAGCCCTCCAGGGCCCGACAGACAGGACAGGACACGATGACAGGAAAGCCCTCCAGGGCCAGACAGACAAGACATCCCACAGGAACCAGAAGCCCTCCTGGGCTAGCTCGGAGGCTGAGGCTTCCTCTGGGCATGATCAGGAGTCAGGGGCCCTCACAGGGTCCCTCAGCGACCGCCTCCACTTCAGCAACAAGGGGGCAGGCGGCTAGAATGGCCTCCATGGCCACAACACGAGGAGCCGCCTGCCCCAGACGAGTCTCCATGGACAAGACAAGGTAGTTAAAATGTTCCTGTGGGCACGACAAAACACACACGGCACTCCTGGCCGTAACATGTGGACTTGATCCACGGGGCTAGGGATAGCGGCGGCCAGCGGGGATGAATCAACGCCGATCCAGTGCTTGAGTCAGCGGCAATCCGGCGGGCTTGAGTCAGCGGCAATCCGGCGGGCTTTAGGACAGCGGTGGGCCGGCGGGCATTGAGTCAGAGGCGGGCCGGCGGGCATTGAGTCAGAGGCGATGCGGTGGCGTGATCTCCCGCGAACGGCGCGCCTGGGGAAGCAACCCGGGAACTAGACAAGGATGCCGGCGGGCTTGGGAGAGCCACCGCCGGCGACGGATATCTCCCGCGATCGGCGGGCATGAGGGCTCGAGGCCAGTGGACTCGCGGCACTCGCGGCGATCCTGCCGAACTCCCACGCCGACTTGCAGTGGGCTATGGCGGGAATGACGAGCGGCGACTTCCATGCCGCGGGACAGACACACACAAACACAGGAACAAAATAAAAACTTTTCAAAACGGAAAACAAAACGGGGTGAATGGGCGCCGCTTACGGTTTTGGTCTGGTCTTCTGTCACGGTGCACACACGAGGGGGGAACTGGAACACGCAGACAAGGATATAAACTCAAATGATAATATTTAATAAGGACATCAAGGCAGGACATGACAGGACAAGGCAGTACTCACAAACAGGATACACCGGGAATAACAAGTAGACCAGACAACATCCAACTGAACAGGCATGAACTAATATACACAGGTAAATCATAGATAATTAGACAAACACGGCTGGACATGAATTAACTAATAATGACATTAAACAAGGACAGGAAACAAACCAAATAGGGAAACATGAGGTAGGGACACATGACACACGACAGAGGACTGACAGAGAGACTGCTAGTAAATTAAAAAAATTGTATTCCAGATAATATTCCAGTTATCGTTTTGATGTTAATGAAGTTTATATTAGTTTGTATTGGTTGATTATATAGATCTATAATATTCTAAATAAAGAATGACACTAAAATACAACAAACAATGTAAAATATACAGTATTTGATCAGAGACTGAATATTAAGTATATTCTGCCGGTGCTGTGAAAGGTGCTGCTCCTGTCTGAAAAGAGAAAACACTCTCTCTCAGATCTATAACACACATACAGTAACTGGTATTATACAGTACATTCACACACTGTCAGTGTAACAGAACTGAGTGTATATATGTGTATATGATCGGTGAAAATCTCACCTCAGCCGAGAGTCACTCAGAATAAAACTGTCTGAATCTTCAGAAACTAGACATTAAAAACACAAACATCTGATTATCTTCATAGTTTTATTTAGTAGATAAATGGTAAAGTTTTGGGGATGATTTTACATTCAGATGAAACTGAATTATGAAGCAATAAAGCACATGTTACAGTGTTTAATATCATGAATACTCACAGTTTGGTCTTCCACTATTAATACTGCTCCGTCTGACTCGTTTCAGGCTCGTTTTCTCTCCTGGTTCATTAGATTGTCTCTCAACCTCTTTGTTTGCCATTTTTCTCTGTTTAATTCTTCTGCAGTTTGTGAAGCTCCACAGATCTTCTGCCATGAATGAATTTATCTTAAATTTTCTTTCATTATCTGTTGATAAAAATGGAGATATAACTGATGAATATATCCAGAATTAATAATAAAACACTTTAATCTACAGCACAACTAAAGAAATCTGTGTGTCATTACCTCATGTTGAGCTGAAACTAAAACAACTGTGTAATGTTGTTTGCATATCTGATGGTGAATGAGGGAACCCCCCCCTGGTGGAAAGTGAAAGTGAAGTGAAGTGTGGCCAAGTCTGCCCCGCTGAAAAAAACAATAGAACCCTGCCCGAAACACAATAGAAATGTAATGGTTATAATGGTTATAATGGGAATTGTATTGTTTTCAAGGAAGCTATAATGGTGTCTATTGGTATGTGATGGATTATATTGGTGGGATGTTAAATCCTATTGGACAAATGTCCAAAGCACTATAGAAATTTAATTTTCTGACTCTGTGAAGTTGATTCTCCAGACTCCAGCCGCAGGTGCTCATGTAAATGTGTGTGTGATGAAACACCTTATGAGCAGTACACATAATACACAGTAAAAATAAAAACATAACTATAAGATTAACATGTATTCATTTAGCAGGTTATTTTATCCACTTACAAACAATTAGTCACAGAGACACACTATTCATACAATATCAGGATTATTAGAAAGATAGATTAGGAGATTAACAAGAGCTGAGGAGATTTTTTTGTGTAAATGTCTGGATATGTTGGATCACAGGGAGTGATCGACCTGGTGGTGCTGGAGCAGTTCGTCGCCCGACTACCCTGGCGGACGGCTGAGTGGGTCCGGTACCACCGCCCGACATCGCTGGCTCAGGCCATCCAGCTGGCGGAGGACCATCTGGCGGCGTGCCCCGGGGTCGGCGAGCCCCGGCCTAATCTCTCTCTCTCTCTCTCTCTCTCTCTTCCCCCTTCCCTCCCAGTTCCCTCTCTCTCTCGCCCAGTCCCCGCTCCCAGGTCGCGGCTACCGGTGGCCCCTCGAGCCCCGCCACGGAGTGGGAATGGCCAGGCTGACCGTTACCCCCGGCGAGGGGGGGGGGCAGAGCCCACTACCTCTCCACATACTCTCTCCGGCAATCCCTTGCCCACCCTTCTTGTCCAAGGAAAAGACAGCCTTCACCACGCCGTTCGGGTTACACCAATTCGTAACGCTAACGTTCGGCTTGTTCGGGGCTCCCGCCACCTTCCAGCGCCTCATGGACAAAGTCCTCCGGCCCCACAGCGCGTACGCCGCTGCCTATCTGGATGATATCATCATCCATAGTAATGATTGGCAGCGGCATATGGAACATCTCCGCACAGTCCTGAGGGCGCTGAGGGTGGCCGGGCTCACGGCAAACCCGCGGAAGTGTGCAATTGTGTGGAGGTACGATATCTGGGCTTCCACTTGGGTCATGGGCAGGTGCGTCCCCAAATTGACAAGACAGCTGCAGTTGCGGCCTGCCCAAGTCCCAAGACCAAAAAGGAGGCGAGACAGTTCCTGGGACTGGCGGGATATTATAGGAGGTTTGTTCCTAATTTTTCGGACCTCACCAGCTCCCGCTGACTGATCTCACTAAAAAGGAAGCACCTGACCCGGTCCAGTGGACAGAGCCGTGCCAACAGGCCCTAACCAAGGTAAAGGCTGCCCTGTGCAGCGGCCCGCTCCTGCACTCTCCTAACTTTGATCTCCCCTTTTTGGTACAGACAGACACGTCGGACAGGGGGCTGGGTGCCGTCCTGGCCCAGGCAGTCGGGGGAGAGGAGCGGCCGGTGCTGTATCTAAGTCGGAAGCTCTCAAAAAGAGAGACTAGATACAGCACCGTGGAGAAGGAATGCTTGGCCATCCGGTGGGCCGTCCTCACCCTCCGCTACTACCTCCTGGGTCGGGAGTTCACCCTCTGTTCAGACCACGTGGACGGAGCCGTGCCAACAGGCCCTAACCAAGGTAAAGGCTGCCCTGTGCGGCGGCCCGCTCCTGCACTATCCTAACTTCGATCTCCCCAATTTGGTATGTGGCGAGTGGGGCGTGGGAAGGCGGAACGCGCTAAGGGGAGAGCGGGTTCGGAGACGAGCGGGGAATCAGTTGGCAAGTGAATAATGATTAACACCTGTATCTGATTCCAGTGATTGCCGGAGAGAGTTGAAAAGCGCCCGCCGGCCTCCAGGCGGGAGTCGAGCAGCAGAGAGCTGATGCAGTCCGAGAGCGAGAGAACGACCGCCGAAGAAGAGAGAGAGACACCGCCGAACGGAGCCGTGCCAACAGGCCCTAACCAAGGTAAAGGCTGCCCTGTGCGGCGGCCCGCTCCTGCACTCTCCTAACTTTGATCTCCCCTTTTTGGTACAGACAGACACGTCGGACAGGGGGCTGGGTGCCGTCCTGGCCCAGGCGGTCGGGGGAGAGGAGCGGCCGGTGCTGTATCTAAGTCGGAAGCTCTCAAAAAGAGAGACTAGATACAGCACCGTGGAGAAGGAATGCTTGGCCATCCGGTGGGCCGTCCTCACCCTCCGCTACTACCTCCTGGGTCGGGAGTTCACCCTCTGTTCAGACCACGTGCCCCTCCAGTGGCTCCACCGCATGAAGGATACCAACGCGCGGATCACCCGTTGGTATCTAGCTTTACAGCCCTTTAAGTTCAAGGTGGTCCACAGGCCGGGGGCACAGATGGCGGAGGCGTGTGGCTGGGCGCGCAGCCAGTGGCCGGTGCGCCTGATCCCCCTGCTGACGGGGGAAGCGCAGGTAGCGGCCCAACAGTTGCCTGTCGCGAACCTCCTGGCCTACGAAGATCTCAAACGGGCCATCCTGCGACGCGTCGGCCGAAACCCCGAGCAGCACCGTCAATGTTTCCACTCCGATGAACTAGGGGACAGCGGCTGACCGTTCGTGATGGCTCAGCAGCTCCGGGACGCGTGCCGCAAGTGGCTCTTGGCCGAGCCCCGCGACGTCGAGGGAGTGATCGACCTGGTGGTGCTGGAGCAGTTCGTCGCCTCACCAGCCCCCGCTGACTGATCTCACTAAAAAGGAAGCACCCGACCCGGTCCAGTGGACGGAGCCGTGCCAACAGGCCCTAACCAAGGTAAAGGCTGCCCTGTGCGGCGGCCCGCTCCTGCACTTTCCTAACTTTGATCTCCTCTTTTTGGTATGTGGCGAGGGGGGCGTGGGAAGGCGGAACGCGCTAAGGGGAGAGCGGGTTCGGAGACGAGCGGGGAATCAGTTGGCAAGTGAATAATGATTAACACCTGTATCTGATTCCAGTGATTGCCGGAGAGAGTTGAAAAGCGCCCGCCGGCCTCCAGGCGGGAGTCGAGCAGCAGAGAGCTGATGCAGTCCGAGAGCGAGAGAACGACCGCCGAAGAAGAGAGAGAGACACCGCCGAAGAAGAGCCTTGTTTACGTTGTGTTAAAAGTTCTATTTTGTGTTATTAAACACCGTTTTTGTGGCTCGTCACCCCTGACTTCCTCGTCGTTCCTTCCCTGATCCCGGAACCTTGTTACACTGGTGCCGAATCCCGGGACGAGGAAGCCGGTACGCCGCCGTCATGCAACCCGCCCAGCCTACACCACTTGCGGAGCTAGTCAAGTCGCTCGCGGGTCTTCATCAGGCGCAACACCAAGCGCTCATGGACATGAAGCTGGAGCAGGAAGATCGCTTCCGGCTCTTGGTCCAAGCGCAGGATGAAGACCGGCGGGCCATCCGGAGCTTGCTAGGCTGGGTGGAAACCCCCGTCGCAGCCCCATCGATCGCCCACGTCCCGCTGATGAAGATGGGACCCCACGACGACCCGGAGGCCTTCGTGGACCTTTTTGAGAAAACAGTGGAGGCGTGTGGCCGGTGCGCCTGATCCCCCTGCTGACGGGGGAAGCGCAGGTAGCGGCCCAACAGTTGCCTGTCGCGAACCTCCTGGCCTACGAAGATCTCAAACGGGCCATCCTGCGACGCGTCGGCCGAAACCCCGAGCAGCACCATCAACGTTTCCGCTCCGTGGAACTAGGGGACTGCGGCTGACCGTTCGTGATGGCTCAGCAGCTCCGGGACGCGTGCCGCAAGTGGCTCTTGGCCGAGCCCCGCGACGTCGAGGGAGTGATCGACCTGGTGGTGCTGGAGCAGTTCGTCGCCTCACCAGCCCCCGCTGACTGATCTCACTAAAAAGGAAGCACCCGACCCGGTCCAGTGGACGGAGCCGTGCCAACAGGCCCTAACCAAGGTAAAGGCTGCCCTGTGCGGCGGCCCGCTCCTGCACTTTCCTAACTTTGATCTCCTCTTTTTGGTATGTGGCGAGGGGGGCGTGGGAAGGCGGAACGCGCTAAGGGGAGAGCGGGTTCGGAGACGAGCGGGGAATCAGTTGGCAAGTGAATAATGATTAACACCTGTATCTGATTCCAGTGATTGCCGGAGAGAGTTGAAAAGCGCCCGCCGGCCTCCAGGCGGGAGTCGAGCAGCAGAGAGCTGATGCAGTCCGAAAGCGAGAGAACGACCGCCGAAGAAGAGAGAGAGACACCGCCGAAGAAGAGCCTTGTTTACGTTGTGTTAAAAGTTCTATTTTGTGTTATTAAACACCGTTTTTGTGGCTCGTCACCCCTGACTTCCTCGTCCTTCCTTCCCTGATCCCCGAACCTTGTTACACTGGTGCCGAATCCCGGGACGAGGAAGCCGGTACGCCGCCGTCATGCAACCCGCCCAGCCTACACCACTTGCGGAGCTAGTCAAGTCGCTCGCGGGTCTTCATCAGGCGCAACACCAAGCGCTCATGGACATGAAGCTGGAGCAGGAAGATCGCTTCCGGCTCTTGGTCCAAGCGCAGGATGAAGACCGGCGGGCCATCCGGAGCTTGCTAGGCTGGGTGGAAACCCCCGTCGCAGCCCCATCGATCGCCCACGTCCCGCTGATGAAGATGGGACCCCACGACGACCCGGAGGCCTTCGTGGACCTTTTTGAGAAAACAGCAGAGGCGTGTGGCCGGTGCGCCTGATCCCCCTGCTGACGGGGGAAGCGCAGGTAGCGGCCCAACAGTTGCCTGTCGCGAACCTCCTGGCCTACGAAGATCTCAAACGGGCCATCCTGCAACGCGTCGGCCGAAACCCTGAGCAGCACCGCCAACGCTTCCACTCCGATGAACTAGGGGACAGCGGCTGACCGTTCGTGATGGCTCAGCAGCTCCGGGACGCGTGCCGCAAGTGGCTCTTGGCCGAGCCCCACGACGTCGAGGGAGTGATCGACCTGGTGGTGCTGGAGCAGTTCGTCGCCCGACTACCCCGGCGGACGGCTGAGTGGGTCCGGTACCACCGCCCGACATCGCTGGCTCAGGCCATCCAGCTGGCGGAGGACCATCTGGCGGCGTGCCCCGGGGTCGGCGAGCCCCGGCCTAATCTCTCTCTCTCTCTCTCTCTCTCTCTTCCCCCTTCCCTCCCAGTTCCCTCTCTCTCTCGCCCAGTCCCCGCTCCCAGGTCGCGGCTACCGGTGGCCCCTCGAGCCCCGCCACGGAGTGGGAATGGCCAGGCTGACCGTTACCCCCGGCGAGGGGGGGGGGCAGAGCCCACTACCTCTCCACATACTCTCTCCGGCAATCCCTTGCCCACCCTTCTTGTCCAAGGAAAAGACAGCCTTCACCACGCCGTTCGGGTTACACCAATTCGTAACGCTAACGTTCGGCTTGTTCGGGGCTCCCGCCACCTTCCAGCGCCTCATGGACAAAGTCCTCCGGCCCCACAGCGCGTACGCCGCTGCCTATCTGGATGATATCATCATCCATAGTAATGATTGGCAGCGGCATATGGAACATCTCCGCACAGTCCTGAGGGCGCTGAGGGTGGCCGGGCTCACGGCAAACCCGCGGAAGTGTGCAATTGTGTGGAGGTACGATATCTGGGCTTCCACTTGGGTCATGGGCAGGTGCGTCCCCAAATTGACAAGACAGCTGCAGTTGCGGCCTGCCCAAGTCCCAAGACCAAAAAGGAGGCGAGACAGTTCCTGGGACTGGCGGGATATTATAGGAGGTTTGTTCCTAATTTTTCGGACCTCACCAGCTCCCGCTGACTGATCTCACTAAAAAGGAAGCACCTGACCCGGTCCAGTGGACAGAGCCGTGCCAACAGGCCCTAACCAAGGTAAAGGCTGCCCTGTGCAGCGGCCCGCTCCTGCACTCTCCTAACTTTGATCTCCCCTTTTTGGTACAGACAGACACGTCGGACAGGGGGCTGGGTGCCGTCCTGGCCCAGGCAGTCGGGGGAGAGGAGCGGCCGGTGCTGTATCTAAGTCGGAAGCTCTCAAAAAGAGAGACTAGATACAGCACCGTGGAGAAGGAATGCTTGGCCATCCGGTGGGCCGTCCTCACCCTCCGCTACTACCTCCTGGGTCGGGAGTTCACCCTCTGTTCAGACCACGTGGACGGAGCCGTGCCAACAGGCCCTAACCAAGGTAAAGGCTGCCCTGTGCGGCGGCCCGCTCCTGCACTTTCCTAACTTCGATCTCCCCAATTTGGTATGTGGCGAGTGGGGCGTGGGAAGGCGGAACGCGCTAAGGGGAGAGCGGGTTCGGAGACGAGCGGGGAATCAGTTGGCAAGTGAATAATGATTAACACCTGTATCTGATTCCAGTGATTGCCGGAGAGAGTTGAAAAGCGCCCGCCGGCCTCCAGGCGGGAGTCGAGCAGCAGAGAGCTGATGCAGTCCGAGAGCGAGAGAACGACCGCCGAAGAAGAGAGAGAGACACCGCCGAACGGAGCCGCGCCAACAGACCCTAACCAAGGTAAAGGCTGCCCTGTGCGGCGGCCCGCTCCTGCACTCTCCTAACTTTGATCTCCCCTTTTTGGTACAGACAGACACGTCGGACAGGGGGCTGGGTGCCGTCCTGGCCCAGGCGGTCGGGGGAGAGGAGCGGCCGGTGCTGTATCTAAGTCGGAAGCTCTCAAAAAGAGAGACTAGATACAGCACCGTGGAGAAGGAATGCTTGGCCATCCGGTGGGCCGTCCTCACCCTCCGCTACTACCTCCTGGGTCGGGAGTTCACCCTCTGTTCAGACCACGTGCCCCTCCAGTGGCTCCACCGCATGAAGGATACCAACGCGCGGATCACCCGTTGGTATCTAGCTTTACAGCCCTTTAAGTTCAAGGTGGTCCACAGGCCGGGGGCACAGATGGCGGAGGCGTGTGGCTGGGCGCGCAGCCAGTGGCCGGTGCGCCTGATCCCCCTGCTGACGGGGGAAGCGCAGGTAGCGGCCCAACAGTTGCCTGTCGCGAACCTCCTGGCCTACGAAGATCTCAAACGGGCCATCCTGCGACGCGTCGGCCGAAACCCCGAGCAGCACCGTCAATGTTTCCACTCCGATGAACTAGGGGACAGCGGCTGACCGTTCGTGATGGCTCAGCAGCTCCGGGACGCGTGCCGCAAGTGGCTCTTGGCCGAGCCCCGCGACGTCGAGGGAGTGATCGACCTGGTGGTGCTGGAGCAGTTCGTCGCCCAACTACCCCGGCTGGCGGCTGAGTGGGTCCGGTGCCACCGCCCGACGTCACTGGCTCAGGCCATCCAGCTGGCGGAGGACCATCTGGCGGCATGCCCCGGGGTCGGCGAGCCCCGGCCTAATCTCTCTCTCTCTCTCTCTCTCTCTCTCTCTCTCTCTCTCCCTCTCACTCTCTCTTCCCCCTTCCCTCCCAGTTCCCTCTCTCTCTCGCCCAGTCCCCGCTCCCAGGTCGCGGCTACCGGTGGCCCCTCGAGCCCCGCCACGGAGTGGGAATGGCCAGGCTGACCGTTACCCCCGGTGAGGGGGGGGGCCAGAGCCCACTACCTCTCCACATACTCTCTCCGGACCTCTGGACCTCTCTCTGGACCTCACAGATGGCGGAGGCGTGTGGCTGGGCGCGCAGCCAGTGGCCGGTGCGCCTGATCCCCGTGCTGACGGGGGAAGCGCAGGTAGCGGCCCAACCTCTCTGACCGTTCGTGATGGCTCAGCAGCTCCGGGACGCGTGCCGCAAGTGGCTCTTGGCCGAGCCCCGCGACGTCGAGGGAGTGATCGACCTGGTGGTGCTGGAGCAGTTCGTTGCCCGACTACCCCGGCGGACGGCTGAGTGGGTCCGGTGCCACCACCCGACGTCGCTGGCTCTGGCCATCCAGCTGGCGGAGGACCATCTGGCGGCGTGCCCCGGGGTCGGCGAGCCCCAGCCTAATCTCTCTATCTCTCTCTCTCTCTCTCTCTTCCCCCTTCCCTCCCAGTTCCCTCTCTCTCTCGCCCAGTCCCCGCTCCCAGGTCGCGGCTACCGGTGGCCCCTCAAGCCCCGCCACGGAGTGGGAATGGCCAGGCTGACCGTTACCCCCGGCGAGGGGGGGGTGCAGAGCCCACTACCTCTCCACATACTCTCTCCGGCAATCCCTTGCCCACCCTTCTTGTCCAAGTAAAAGACAGCCTTCACCACGCCGTTCGGGTTACACCAATTCGTAACGCTACCGTTCGGCTTGTTCGGGGCTCCCGCCACCTTCCAGCGCCTCATGGACAAAGTCCTCTGGCCCCACAGCGCGTACGCCGCTGCCTATCTGGATGATATCATCATCCATAGTAATGATTGGCAGCGGCATATGGAACATCTCCGCACAGTCCTGAGGGCGCTGAGGGTGGCCGGGCTCACGGCAAACCCGCGGAAGTGTGCAATTGTGTGGAGGTACGATATCTGGGCTTCCACTTGGGTCATGGGCAGGTGCGTCCCCAAATTGACAAGACAGCTGCAGTTGCGGCCTGCCCAAGTCCCAAGACCAAAAAGGAGGCGAGACAGTTCCTGGGACTGGCGGGATATTATAGGAGGTTTGTTCCTAATTTTTCGGACCTCACCAGCCCCCGCTGACTGATCTCACTAAAAAGGAAGCACCCGACCCGGTCCAGTGGACGGAGCCGTGCCAACAGGCCCTAACCAAGGTAAAGGCTGCCCTGTGCGGCGGCCCGCTCCTGCACTCTCCTAACTTTGATCTCCCCTTTTTGGTACAGACAGACACGTCGGACAGGGGGCTGGGTGCCGTCCTGGCCCAGGCGGTCGGGGGAGAGGAGCGGCCGGTGCTGTATCTAAGTCGGAAGCTCTCAAAAAGAGAGACTAGATACAGCACCGTGGAGAAGGAATGCTTGGCCATCCGGTGGGCCGTCCTCACCCTCCGCTACTACCTCCTGGGTCGGGAGTTCACCCTCTGTTCAGACCACGTGCCCCTCCAGTGGCTCCACCGCATGAAGGATACCAACGCGCGGATCACCCGTTGGTATCTAGCTTTACAGCCCTTTAAGTTCAAGGTGGTCCACAGGCCGGGGGCACAGATGGCGGAGGCGTGTGGCTGGGCGCGCAGCCAGTGGCCGGTGCGCCTGATCCCCCTGCTGACGGGGGAAGTGCAGGTAGCGGCCCAACAGTTGCCTGTCGCGAACCTCCTGGCCTACGAAGATCTCAAACGGGCCATCCTGCGACGCGTCGGCCGAAACCCCGAGCAGCACCGTCAACGTTTCCGCTCCGTGGAACTAGGGGACTGCGGCTGACCGTTCGTGATGGCTCAGCAGCTCCGGGACGCGTGCCGCAAGTGGCTCTTGGCCGAGCCCCGCGACGTCGAGGGAGTGATCGACCTGGTGGTGCTGGAGCAGTTCGTCGCCTCACCAGCCCCCGCTGACTGATCTCACTAAAAAGGAAGCACCCGACCCGGTCCAGTGGACGGAGCCGTGCCAACAGGCCCTAACCAAGGTAAAGGCTGCCCTGTGCGGCGGCCCGCTCCTGCACTTTCCTAACTTTGATCTCCTCTTTTTGGTATGTGGCGAGGGGGGCGTGGGAAGGCGGAACGCGCTAAGGGGAGAGCGGGTTCGGAGACGAGCGGGGAATCAGTTGGCAAGTGAATAATGATTAACACCTGTATCTGATTCCAGTGATTGCCGGAGAGAGTTGAAAAGCGCCCGCCGGCCTCCAGGCGGGAGTCGAGCAGCAGAGAGCTGATGCAGTCCGAGAGCGAGAGAACGACCGCCGAAGAAGAGAGAGAGACACCGCCGAAGAAGAGCCTTGTTTACGTTGTGTTAAAAGTTCTATTTTGTGTTATTAAACACCGTTTTTGTGGCTCGTCACCCCTGACTTCCTCGTCGTTCCTTCCCTGATCCCGGAACCTTGTTACACTGGTGCCGAATCCCGGGACGAGGAAGCCGGTACGCCGCCGTCATGCAACCCGCCCAGCCTACACCACTTGCGGAGCTAGTCAAGTCGCTCGCGGGTCTTCATCAGGCGCAACACCAAGCGCTCATGGACATGAAGCTGGAGCAGGAAGATCGCTTCCGGCTCTTGGTCCAAGCGCAGGATGAAGACCGGCGGGCCATCCGGAGCTTGCTAGGCTGGGTGGAAACCCCCGTCGCAGCCCCATCGATCGCCCACGTCCCGCTGATGAAGATGGGACCCCACGACGACCCGGAGGCCTTCGTGGACCTTTTTGAGAAAACAGTGGAGGCGTGTGGCCGGTGCGCCTGATCCCCCTGCTGACGGGGGAAGCGCAGGTAGCGGCCCAACAGTTGCCTGTCGCGAACCTCCTGGCCTACGAAGATCTCAAACGGGCCATCCTGCGACGCGTCGGCCGAAACCCCGAGCAGCACCATCAACGTTTCCGCTCCGTGGAACTAGGGGACTGCGGCTGACCGTTCGTGATGGCTCAGCAGCTCCGGGACGCGTGCCGCAAGTGGCTCTTGGCCGAGCCCCGCGACGTCGAGGGAGTGATCGACCTGGTGGTGCTGGAGCAGTTCGTCGCCTCACCAGCCCCCGCTGACTGATCTCACTAAAAAGGAAGCACCCGACCCGGTCCAGTGGACGGAGCCGTGCCAACAGGCCCTAACCAAGGTAAAGGCTGCCCTGTGCGGCGGCCCGCTCCTGCACTTTCCTAACTTTGATCTCCTCTTTTTGGTATGTGGCGAGGGGGGCGTGGGAAGGCGGAACGCGCTAAGGGGAGAGCGGGTTCGGAGACGAGCGGGGAATCAGTTGGCAAGTGAATAATGATTAACACCTGTATCTGATTCCAGTGATTGCCGGAGAGAGTTGAAAAGCGCCCGCCGGCCTCCAGGCGGGAGTCGAGCAGCAGAGAGCTGATGCAGTCCGAGAGCGAGAGAACGACCGCCGAAGAAGAGAGAGAGACACCGCCGAAGAAGAGCCTTGTTTACGTTGTGTTAAAAGTTCTATTTTGTGTTATTAAACACCGTTTTTGTGGCTCGTCACCCCTGACTTCCTCGTCGTTCCTTCCCTGATCCCGGAACCTTGTTACACTGGTGCCGAATCCCGGGACGAGGAAGCCGGTACGCCGCCGTCATGCAACCCGCCCAGCCTACACCACTTGCGGAGCTAGTCAAGTCGCTCGCGGGTCTTCATCAGGCGCAACACCAAGCGCTCATGGACATGAAGCTGGAGCAGGAAGATCGCTTCCGGCTCTTGGTCCAAGCGCAGGATGAAGACCGGCGGGCCATCCGGAGCTTGCTAGGCTGGGTGGAAACCCCCGTCGCAGCCCCATCGATCGCCCACGTCCCGCTGATGAAGATGGGACCCCACGACGACCCGGAGGCCTTCGTGGACCTTTTTGAGAAAACAGTGGAGGCGTGTGGCCGGTGCGCCTGATCCCCCTGCTGACGGGGGAAGCGCAGGTAGCGGCCCAACAGTTGCCTGTCGCGAACCTCCTGGCCTACGAAGATCTCAAACGGGCCATCCTGCGACGCGTCGGCCGAAACCCCGAGCAGCACCATCAACGTTTCCGCTCCGTGGAACTAGGGGACTGCGGCTGACCGTTCGTGATGGCTCAGCAGCTCCGGGACGCGTGCCGCAAGTGGCTCTTGGCCGAGCCCCGCGACGTCGAGGGAGTGATCGACCTGGTGGTGCTGGAGCAGTTCGTCGCCTCACCAGCCCCCGCTGACTGATCTCACTAAAAAGGAAGCACCCGACCCGGTCCAGTGGACGGAGCCGTGCCAACAGGCCCTAACCAAGGTAAAGGCTGCCCTGTGCGGCGGCCCGCTCCTGCACTTTCCTAACTTTGATCTCCTCTTTTTGGTATGTGGCGAGGGGGGCGTGGGAAGGCGGAACGCGCTAAGGGGAGAGCGGGTTCGGAGACGAGCGGGGAATCAGTTGGCAAGTGAATAATGATTAACACCTGTATCTGATTCCAGTGATTGCCGGAGAGAGTTGAAAAGCGCCCGCCGGCCTCCAGGCGGGAGTCGAGCAGCAGAGAGCTGATGCAGTCCGAAAGCGAGAGAACGACCGCCGAAGAAGAGAGAGAGACACCGCCGAAGAAGAGCCTTGTTTACGTTGTGTTAAAAGTTCTATTTTGTGTTATTAAACACCGTTTTTGTGGCTCGTCACCCCTGACTTCCTCGTCCTTCCTTCCCTGATCCCCGAACCTTGTTACACTGGTGCCGAATCCCGGGACGAGGAAGCCGGTACGCCGCCGTCATGCAACCCGCCCAGCCTACACCACTTGCGGAGCTAGTCAAGTCGCTCGCGGGTCTTCATCAGGCGCAACACCAAGCGCTCATGGACATGAAGCTGGAGCAGGAAGATCGCTTCCGGCTCTTGGTCCAAGCGCAGGATGAAGACCGGCGGGCCATCCGGAGCTTGCTAGGCTGGGTGGAAACCCCCGTCGCAGCCCCATCGATCGCCCACGTCCCGCTGATGAAGATGGGACCCCACGACGACCCGGAGGCCTTCGTGGACCTTTTTGAGAAAACAGCGGAGGCGTGTGGCCGGTGCGCCTGATCCCCCTGCTGACGGGGGAAGCGCAGGTAGCGGCCCAACAGTTGCCTGTCGCGAACCTCCTGGCCTACGAAGATCTCAAACGGGCCATCCTGCAACGCGTCGGCCGAAACCCTCTCTCTGGACCTCACAGATGGCGGAGGCGTGTGGCTGGGCGCGCAGCCAGTGGCCGGTATGCCTGATCCCCCTGCTGACGGGGGAAGCGCAGGTAGCGGCCCAACCTCTCTGACCGTTCGTGATGGCTCAGCAGCTCCGGGACGCGTGCCGCAAGTGGCTCTTGGCCGAGCCCCTCGACGTGATATTATAGGAGGTTTGTTCCTAATTTTTCAGACCTCACCAGCCCCCGCTGACTGATCTCACTAAAAAGGAAGCACCCAACCCGGTCCAGTGGACGGAGCCGTGCCAACAGGCCCTAACCAAGGTAAAGGCTGCCCTGTGCGGCGGCCCGCTCCTGCACTCTCCTAACTTTGATCTCCCCTTTTTGGTACAGACAGACACGTCGGACAGGGGGCTGGGTGCCGTCCTGGCCCAGGCGGTCGGGGGAGAGGAGCGGCCGGTGCTGTATCTAAGTCGGAAGCTCTCAAAAAGAGAGACTAGATACAGCACCGTGGAGAAGGAATGCTTGGCCATCCGGTGGGCCATCCTCACCCTCCGCTACTACCTCCTGGGTCGGGAGTTCACCCTCTGTTCAGACCACGTGCCCCTCCAGTGGCTCCACCGCATGAAGGATACCAACGCGCGGATCACCCGTTGGTATCTAGCTTTACAGCCCTTTAAGTTCAAGGTGGTCCACAGGCCGGGGGCACAGATGGCGGAGGCGTGTGGCTGGGCGCGCAGCCAGTGGCCGGTGCGCCTGATCCCCCTGCTGATGGGGGAAGCACAGGTAGCGGTCCAACAGTTGCCTGTCGCGAACCTCCTGGCCTACGAAGATCTCAAACGGGCCATCCTGCGACGCGTCGGCCGAAACCCCGAGCAGCACCGTCAACGTTTCCGCTCTGTGGAACTAGGGGACTGCGGCTGACCGTTCGTGATGGCTCAGCAGCTCCGGGACGCGTGCCGCAAGTGGCTCTTGGCCGAGCCCCGCGACGTCGAGGGAGTGATCGACCTGGTGGTGCTGGAGCAGTTCGTCGCATCACCAGCCCCCGCTGACTGATCTCACTAAAAAGGAAGCACCCGACCCGGTCCAGTGCTTCCTTTTTAGCGGGTTTGCACGTGGTCTTCCACGGCAAACCCGCGGAAGTGTGCAATTGTGTGGAGGTACGATATCTGGGCTTCCACTTGGGTCATGGGCAGGTGCGTCCCCAAATTGACAAGACAGCTGCAGTTGCGGCCTGGCCTGCCCAAGTCCCAAGACCAAAAAGGAGGCGAGACAGTTCCTGGGACTTGCGGGATATTATAGGAGGTTTGTTCCTAATTTTTCAGACCTCACCAGCCCCCGCTGACTGATCTCACTAAAAAGGAAGCACCCAACCCGGTCCAGTGGACGGAGCCGTGCCAACAGGCCCTAACCAAGGTAAAGGCTGCCCTGTGCGGCGGCCCGCTCCTGCACTCTCCTAACTTTGATCTCCCCTTTTTGGTACAGACAGACACGTCGGAAAGAAACGGAAAGTTTTGAACAGTTTGTAAAATCAGATTCAGCACAGCGCTGCTCTCTAAACCAAACTGATTCAGCAATGTTCAAGTCTTCTCCTTTAGGTTGATTTTTCTAGTTTTCTAGTAGTCCTTAACTCTAGTCATTTGTTTGGTGCTTTTATCTAGTTTTGTTTGCACAGTCTATGGCTTTTATTATTATTATTATTTTGACTTATCATTTGTTTTAAGGTCCCTTGTTCCCTGTCTTGATTGTGTGTTCTTGTTGAGTCTTGTCTGTGCTGTGGTGCTGTTCTGTCTCTGTTCTCTCTGTCTGGTGGTCAGACTGGTTCAGATTTGTCCTTCATCAAGCAGTAGATCTCATCTTCTTTGTGTTTCGCCTGGTCTTCTCCACTGTCTGTCTGGCCCTGACACTTCTTCTGCAGCGGTCTGATCTGTTCTTATCTAAAGCTGGTTCCAGCGGTCGTTCTCTGCTGTTCCTTCATTGTTTCACAGCTCACTCTTGTGCCCTGTCTGTGTTAATAACCCCCTGTAATGTGCCATTCTGCGTTTGGGTTCTTCCTCTCAGATTCATGAGCACACACTTCAGGTAAGTGGCCATGTTCTGTGTTGTTGTTCATCTCAGGTTTTATTTTCCAAATTTTAAGACCTACCAAGAACCAGATACTTTATTATGTCCTGATACAGAAAATCGTGGAATTCAATAGAATGTCCTAATTCTTTCACATGACTGTAAATGATCACATCGTGTTTATTTAAACATGATCAGTGATTTAGATGATCATGTATGTCTCATGTATTTTATCCACACTCATGATGTGAAGATGAGTCTCTTTATGATCCATGTGTGTCATTATGATCCTCATTCATCTGCAGATCTCTGATTCTCTTCACTGACTTTAATCTGAAACTAAAGACATTTGAGATTGAAAATCCAGTTCTGCCATCTAGCGGACAAAGACAGGGGCGCGGGAACAAGGGGTGCTGAGGGTGCTGCAGCACCCCCTGTTTTTTTCTGTGGGCAACTGTAAACTGTTGTGAATAAAAAAAATATATAGGCTATAAGGTTGCTCCGATGTTTATAACATTTGGTTTACATTGGCTATTTTGCTATCTATTTCTATGTGATCGACATATTTACCATTTGCCCAATAATTTAACAGTTGTAAGAATTAATGTTATCAAAGTTATTAAACTGATGTAGGGCTGTTTGATGCACGCGTCGCATCCTGCCAAATCACGCACGCAGCACTGCCAATGCTTGCTTTTATGTTTGTGAATGTTATGTTTGTGTTGTGGGATCTGTAGGTTGTGGCTTAAAAGCGGAACATGGAAATATCATGGATGTACTGGAAGAAAAAAAAAACTTTTTTTTTTTGTTCTCAGCGATATGAGTCTTTCCCTTCTCCCAAAACAGCTTATAGCTACCTATTAAAATAGTTCAGTTTTGTATGTAATGGAAAAGTGATTAGACTATGTTTCGTTTTTTTTTCTTCAAAAGTTAATTTAGAAAAACCTTGGGAGCATTTTGTGTTCGTTAAATGTTTTTTTTTTCTTTTAAGCAACGACCAAGCGGCCAGCATCAGAGTTGATCGCCTATGTGTTTGATTAATTTAGCCTTATCAAATCATCACGACTAAAATAAAATCGATAGATAGGCCTATAAACAGTTCAAGCATATCACCGTGTTAGTTTAAATGTTTAACCTATATAAATGTGCAATATCCAACAGTTTGTGTGGAGAGGTGAAACGAGCTTTACAGGACACGGAGGATTTTTGTCTTACAGTAAAAACAACTTAAAACAACTTAAAATAAATGACCTTTAAAATAATAAAGGTAAGAGTAATTTATCATTTGGAACTGTAAAGGGTCTACTTTTATTTGTGTGCATTCACAATATAGGAAAACTTTCTGCCGGTTTTGAACAAGAGCGCTTCAATGATGAATCGAAACTCAGCAACTCGAAACTGGCTCAGAGATATGATAAATATATTTATAGAAAGCTTTAAAATACTATTTTAAAACGAAATAATTCAAAGCAAAAACTCTTCATTAGCCTATGTAATCTGTTAAGATGCATATTTCTCTCTGCGCGTCCAATGAGATGGCGAGTCATTTTCCCCGTCACCTCACCATCTAAAATATAAAAATAAGGGAAAGCCTAAAACAGGCCCGATTATAATTTGCGTTTTATTTTATAATTGTATTCAATAATAAAAAAAAAAGTATGTAAATCTTTGTCCTTGAAAATTAAAGGATTTGCTGCAATGCAATTTTGTCTGACTGATAGGCCTATGTGAATTATTTATTGGCCTATCTTTTTAATCCATGCAGCAAATGCTTTAAAAACAGCTTTAAAATTACTTTATTGCATTCCAGATGCTTTTAAAATAGCTTTTCACTATACATTTTAAGGGTTTTTAAGCTTGAATGTAAAACATTGCTATGAATTCATTGTAGCCATTCCCATTTGTAAAATAGCTAATTGTTGTCTAACACGATCTCATGAAAGTGCGTAGGCTATAGCACGATTTTCTGTTTCTATTTGGCGTAATATTTATACGCAGAAATTGACTACACCCCACCCCCCACACACAGCACCCCCTACATAAAACACCTTCCCGCGCCCCTGGACAAAGATGATAACCACTGTTAATATTCTACATATTATCATAAGTATAAAACTAATTTAGTGCTACAAATGTTATTTATAATGTCTCAAGTTCTAGGAGTGACACTCCTTCTTTCGGGTTAATTCAGTGAATGTCATTTAGTTATGAATAATAATGTGTATTTTGTGTGTATTTGAAATGTCAGAGTTTCTAGAAACAATCTTTGATCATCTTCTGCTGTGATGGACTGTGTTGTGTGTAAACTGTAGATGTCTCGAGTAAAGTCACTGATGTGAGTCAGGTTTGTTTCATCACATCTTCTTCAGCTCTGTGTCTCAGATTTAACCTTCAGACTCTACAAACAACACGACTGCGTCTGAAATCAGATATTCTCTGAGCAGCTGCTTCTCTTGAATCTTTTGAATACATTCTATGTAGAATGAATTCATTTTAAACTTGGATTGAAATTGTCTAACAGAATGAATTGCCAGAGAAACAGAGAGATGTTGTGTGTGAAATGAGAGATGAAGCACACGAGAAAGCTGAGAATAAAAGTCATTCTTCTGTCAGAAACAGCATCAATAAACAAAAGCAAAAGCACAGATGAAATACTGAGTGAATCCTGATCTGGATTCTGATCAAACCATTCAAAGCTTCAGAAGAGATGAAAACAGCAGAACTGATCATTAGAGTCACATTTCACTTCAATAATGACTTTATTCAATCAATAACATCTTATCAGCTGATGAAGTGTGTTGCTGTAAAATACGTTCAGATATATTTGTGATTCTGATGATGGTCTGTAGAGACACGTGACTGTGTTACAGGGTCAAAGGTCAATCTGACTGCATGAAGAGAAATATTGAGCCTGTTTATTGTGTTCATTTGACAAATGTTAGAGTGCTGTATAATACATATTGTTTCTAAGCACCTTCACAGAGAACTGGTTAGTTTTTATGCTGACCGAGAGCTGCCATCATCTGAAGTCATTATCATCTCTTCAGTTCATCTAAAGCAGCAGTTCTCAAAGTCTGGACTCCGGTCCGGATCCGGACCCGTCTCCACTTCGTATTTCAAGAACACTAATTGTGTGTAAGGGATTAAAGGGATACTCCACCCCAAAATGAAAATGTGTCATTAAATCACTTTTCCGGGTGGACCCCCCCCAGTGGGGTGTGGATTATTGCGCTGTTTTTATCAGCTGATTGAACACCATGAAAAAAATCCTTTCAAATGCATTAAATAAGAATTTCCCAAAAGGTCAATGAAAATCTTATTTAATGCATTTTTTATTTTGATATTTAATGAGTTCACAGTAATCTCAGACAAATTCATCCAGATATTTGAATCAAATCTGTAGAGTGGAGTGATGGAGTCTGTGATCATGATGCTGTTGTCTTCAGCCGCTGCTGTCGTGTATTCTTCAGAACATGCTGAACTTTCTCCAGAATTAAACTCTACAGACCCGTCTGGATCACGAGAGACTGGAAACAACAAACATACAGCAGATTATCCTCATTGTATTATGTTCTCAATCTATAACACATCTGTAATCTTTCATCTGACAGAAAATCTGATCAATCTGTCTGAACGTGACACTTTAAGACAAGAGAGTGAAGACTAGAATTAACATACTGAACAAACACTTACAGTTTGATTTTAGTTTATTCATACTGTCACATCTAACAAATGTCCGTCTGTTTTTCTCTTGTGTTTCACTGGTTTGTCTCTCATTTCTGGCCTCCATCTCTGTAGTTTTTTTCTTATCTGGTTTCTGATGCTCCAGCAGTTTTATATCTGTGTTCATTTCTGCACCCCACCTGTTAAATCACACAGATAACATGAAGAGTTAATATAAAGCCAGTTTGAGTTCAAGAGCAAGTTCAGTTTATATCATCATGTGACTAAACCAGTAACAGCTAACAGTTAACATGCAACCATTCACTCAACTCTATGCAATGGAATTCATGATGCTGATTTCACAATGCAATATTCTCACTTCCCTTTCAGGGAACTCCGTTGCGCCAGCTTTACGCTTCTGGGAACGCTTTGCGTGATAAGTCTTGAAGCACACTTGTGAAATCAATCCAAGGTGTAATTTGGACGTCAGAGCGGGTGAACGAACCAGGAGGCTATAAAGCCTACCCAAACAAAGCTGTCACTAGCTTTTTGTGTCTTCACAAGCGCTCTGTGTGAATCTGTCTGTCTATTTGGTGTTGTCTGTCTATTTCAGTTAGTAAGAAAGAAATAAGATAGAAAGAAAGAAAGAAAGAAAGTAGTTATGGCTAGCAAGCAACAGCAAGCTTTTAAGATGTGTGTTCATCCCTGCCCGCGTTATTTAACGGGTGGGGATACACACACCCTTTGTGTTACTTGTTTGGGAGAGGAACATGCACAGTCAGCGCTCGAGAGCCCAACCCTCTCAACCAGTGTCCCCATTCCCAGCTGAAAAGTCTGTGGAAGCGCTGGAAATGCTGAAGGCGGAGTTTGACGTGCGGTTCCGTGAGCTACATGTCCACGCTAAAGAAATCTGTCTTTTCCAGAACCCCTGGAAGCCTTGCCTTGTTATCAGTTTGAGTTGGCTGAGTTACAGAACTGTGATGTTCTGAAAGACACATTTAAGCCCAACAGTCTCGTTGAATTATATGCTCCCCCTTCAAAAAACATCAATAGGCATGCAATGAAGGTGTCCACAGTTTTTGGCAGCACGTAGGGGTGAATTAAGGGTGATTGGGACAGTTTTTGAAATTTTACCATGTGCAAGGTTTCTCGCCATGAATTTAAAGGATCAGCCCAACAGATGATGTATTTCTGTAATACTGAAGATGTTAACGACCCATTTGAAGAGGAAACAATGTTATATCATAATGAAAGGATGTGTGAAGTACATTTTTCTGTAAACTGAGCCAAAACAAAATTTTTTTGGTAACGTTTGGGTAATTGGGACAGCAAATATTATCATTGATTTAGGCTAGTGAACATATTTATTGCAAAAGTCAGTTCATAGTTTAATGTTTTATAATATATGCAGATATTATTGGGACATTATTATTGGGATATTATATCCCAATATGTTTATTTCTTTTCAAATTTATTATAAACAATTTTTATAAAACAAATTTAATTGAACAAATTGTATTCTCTCCCCCAAATTTTATTGAACATTAAATTTTTACCTCAAAATTTCACTGGACATATTTAACCCCAAACACCCCCCACCCCCCCAATGTCCCTTGTTCTGCCCCCCTTGAAGTCTAAAAGCCATTGAAAAGATTTCACTGAAGCATTTCACTATAGCTAATATATTGCACAAACCTTTGATTTGTGGTTGATTAGGGGTTAAACAAATGAAGAGGTGGGGAACCACCAATTTAGGGCATACAGAGCATACACAATGGTTTTATATTGTAATTTTGTTTATTTATTTATAATTAGCATAGCCTTTAAGCACTGTCCCAATCACCCAAGACCATACTGTCAGATTAGCTATAATAATTTTATGACCTTATTTTGAAAACTAGCTGAAGCTAATGTCATGTTCCTCACCTCATGCGTTGAAGTGTCAACTTCGTGTTTGATGTTTGCCCCGCCCACCCATATGATGTCACACCAATGAACGCATGCAATTTTTATTATGTAGTCTCACAGTAAGGACACACCTATATCTGTGAGCAAACGTTTTCATTCATGATGACTCACTGATGAACATTTGCATCAGTCTTTGAGACTGGCTGTGACAGTAGCGGAGCCTGACATTATCTCACCAGCCAGAACCAAGCCCACAGTTCACACTAATTAATAAGCATAAGTACGTAAATGTTTTGATTTTGAAGAGTAATGATCATTTGTCTGTACGGTGCATAACAAAACAATAAACTATTATATCATTAGGAGGCATAATAAATACAATCAAAATCATAATAAAATCTCCAAAATAATACTAGTATAATAATACAATAATACTAATAATACTAGTAATAATACTAGTCACTCCGGCCCGTGTCATTTTCTGCTATAAACCAACCCATGATATTAGATATAATATAATATACTCACTCATATTACTATCTTTTCCATGTTGTATTTTTTGACATTTCTATTTCACAGTATCACAGTTAGATATAATAGCTTAAATAACGAATAAAAAATAACTCTTAACAAAAAATGAAATATGATTGTTTTAATCACCTTGTGTTGATCTGAAGAGAAGAAACATCCACCACAGCTCTGAGATATAATATTGTGCCGTTTGAGCTTCAGGGGGGGTTATATAGTCAGAAGATGCACATGAACAGGAAAAGAGCTTCTGATATTCTGTGAACAGTGCAGGAAACATGCTGAAACTGAGGGGTTGTGGTTTTGGCTGAAGTGTACTTTGATTGGCTGCTTGTTTTGTTTTCTCTACACAGCTCTGTGAGCAGAAATGTCCCTGCAGAGCAAGAACTGATATAATAATAATAATACAAATGACTGAAATAAAATCAACACGAGCATTATCATTATGTTGCTGGATGACACATGAAAGCACTTTTAGTCAGATATATGGACAGTTACTGGCTGATATTCATATTCAAAAATAACATCTGATACATCATTCATTAATTCATATAAAGTCAAAGATCGGGACAAGATGCAGGATCGTTACAGCTAATTGTTATAGATTATAGACAATATTGTGAAACCACTCTAAAGATTGAGTAATATTTGATGACATTTTCAAACTTTGCATAAACTCATCTAAAACAAATCTTCATTCAATCAGCTGATTCATTAAGAAGCAAAGCAAGTGTTTTTATGAAAGAGTTATTGAATCATTGATTCACTAGATCTATAAATGCACAATAATTGATAAATGAAGCACTGCTGTGTTTGCTCTGAGATGTGTGGCGGATCAGCTGTCTCTTAATATTAACTCGTTTATTGAACTATTGTATAAAATTAAAATCACATCTGCCTCATAATCATTATCATAACTTCCTCATAATCATTAAATTACTGTCACTCATCTTAGTTAATCGTGATCTCACAAACTTCAGTTAAACTCAATGAAGCTCTCTACACTGTACAATAACTCACTTTAATGTGTTCAAAATAAAATACTAATCATCTAAATCAATTAACAGATCATTATCCAAAGACGAAAATACACCATCATCTCAAAACTGATCTAACAGAATACGTTTCAGAAAAACTGATGTTCAGATGAAATAATTAGAGCATAACATTTATTATATGATGAAGTCTGTGACTGTGGTCAATTATCATTTTCCTCATCTTCTTCTACTCTTAGGAACTGCTCTGCTAAATTCAGGTTCAGTTAAACTGTGGGTGTTCATGTTGTTAACCGCAGCACTAACCTAGTCTGATCAGTGAGTAGGAGTCATTTACCATCACCACATATACACATACTGAAACTACTGATACCACTGATACTACTTCAGTGGCGTGCACAAGGGGGGGGGGGCTCGATGCTAAAGTGCCCTTGCGGCCGGGTCTGTGTGATATGAACGATACTATATGCAGTGTGTGCTGTTTGAGTAGGGCACCATCCCAATGATTCGTGCTCCGCGGTCCCGAACTGACTCAAATGATTCACGATTCATTTATTCAAGAGAAAAATCACTCAAACTTTACTTTAATACAGTTTCTTTAATAGGAATCAATCTATATAGTGTTTTATTTTTATATTTGTTCATGCAGTTTCTTGAATGCTCTGCTAAATACATCTATTGTACCTGAAAATAAAACACTGTTTATTTTATTTGTATATTATGTGTAGTTGTAATGTGTGTCTTTGTTCTCATTTTTTAATAACAAAGATAAAATAATGACAGAGATTTTTATCTTCCCCCACTTTGGCCTAAATATCTGCATCCCTTTTTATATTTTGCTACTTTAAAAGGCTTTGTCTTTATAAAAGGGAAATTAGTTTGTGATGCTCAAACAGCTTCAAAATAGAAAAACCATCATGACAAAGAATCATGAGAATTTGTATGTACAGCCTTTATGATCCATGCAGTTTAGTTAAAACAAAACAAAGAGACTGAGTTTGAAAGCTGGAAACAATTCAGGAAATCAAAACCCATTTCATAACATTTGGAAAGCCTGATATCCGAATCACAACATGACTACACCGATTGTACTTTTATAATTCACATTTACAGTCCTAAACACATCTATTAATTATCAGAGCATGTAAAACATACAGTGTTGCTCTGATCAAATAAATGCCTTTAAAGAACCATTTAAAAATTTGCCTTTAAAGAACCAAAAAAAAAAAATATTTCACTTTTTCAAAATCTTCATCTTTCTCTTTATCTTTCTCTCCTTCCCTTGCTAGCTTGTACTTATTTGAACAATGCCTAAGACTTGGTGTTATTGGCACTTCCTCTGTATGTTTGCCTCTTCAAGATTAATCGCTTTATGTACTCCCCAATTGTAAGTCGCTTTGGATAAAAGCATCTGCTAAATGACTAAATGTAATGTAATGTAATGTAATGTAAAAATCAATCAAATACATTTAATAATTTCAGAAGAACACAACTGTTGTGTTGTGTTGTGTTGTAGCAGATGTAGCGTAGTGCATATTTACACAATTCAAGCTCTAACCAGATATAAAATAAAAGTGTTAATAATATTATAAATAGTATTAAAAGATGCATAATATAAAGAATTCACAACAAACAGTGTCCACGGGCAAGACAAAAGAGTGCTCCATGAAACAGGCGCTGGTCCGGCAGGCAGCACACAAACAAAACCAGACGAACAGTCCAGCGTCAAGAACACAGACAAGGCATGGACATCTGCTCAGTGCTGTCTGCAATACAAACACAAGACTCTGGGTGTGTATGTGTGTGTACCTATTCATAAACTATGTATCTCATAAATCTGCTTTAATCTCATTTAACATTTTAAACAACAATTGCACTTGCACAACACTTGACATCAGCATTAGCTGTCTGTTTGTCTGACTACAAGTGCTCTCAACCCTTCCACGTGTCATTCAGCCACATAATCATAACGCTAGTGTTCATTGTATTCCACTCATTTGTGCATCATTTCTCAGTTATCTTTATTTTTATCAGGCATCAGTCAGTGTATCTCTGGGTCTCAGTCAGTGTGAGGTCTGTGGTTGAGTGATGCTGGTTTTCAGCTGAGAACATGTGTTGTGCGTCCTTGTCTTGAGGAGGTAGTTCCTGTTCTGCGGTGATATTTATAATAAAAGAGCGGTTGAAATGTAGAGCAAACAAATCCTTTTTCTTTTTTTTCTTTTTTAGCAAAATATTAGAGTCATTCTGTTTTAGAACAAATCCCTTTCCTGTCATAATGTGTGTCTTCTCACGAGGTTTAAAACACTTAGCACTGTAACTCTAGTCACAGAATAAGGTATGTAAAGTATGATTAACACTTCAAAATGGGCTTTGCTGAGAACACAGGAGATGAACGACACATTACATAAGACAATAACCGACAAAAGAGAGAACAGAATACTGTTTATACACACATGGCTGCATCCGAAAACTTAGGCAGCTGACTTTGCAGGCAGCGTTTTTGCACGAAGGTACCTCATGAAACTGATTTCAAGGTTCAAGGCTTCTTTATTCGTCACATACTCAATTATACAGAATATAATTGACAGTGAAATGCAAATCAGGACAGGTCCGCTCAATGGACAGTGCAAAAAAACAAACAAAAAGTAACAACACACTAGAATGTATACAAATATAGGTAAAAAAATACGAATAAAATACAAAATAAGAGAAAATGAAGAGAAAAATGTGCAATACAAATAAAATGTGCACACCAGTATACTGAGAACTTAATAAATAATAATATAAACAGGATGTGCAAGAGGAATGTGCAAACAGGTTGTACTGGGCATATACACCGGGTTTATAAACATAGCAGCAATGCGGATGATGAGAATAGTGAATGTTTTACAGTTTATTAAATGGAGTCATGTAAATGTTATGAGACTGAGTTTGAGTTTAGGAGCCTGATGGCCTGGGGGAAGAAGCTCCTCCTTAGTCTCTCAGTTTTTGCCATCATGCTCCTGAAGCGCTTGCCAGATGGCAGTAAACAGAAAAGATGGTTACCGGGGTGAGTCGAGTCTTTGATGATTTTAGCAGCTCTGCTTTTGCAGCGTTTGAGGTAGATGTTCTGCAGAGAGGGGAGAGCAGACCCTGAGATGCGCTCAGTTAAGCGCACGACTCTCTGTAGAGCTTTGCAGTCCTGGTTTGTGGCATTATTATACCACACTGAGATGCACTGAGTCAGAACACTTTCTATGGCCCCTGAATATAAAGTTTTCAGGATTGTTGGTGGGACCCTGAATTTCCTCAGCTGTCGCAGATGGTACAGTCTTTGCCTGGCTTTCTTGACCTGTGTTTGAATGTGTGTAGTCCATGTCAGGTCCTCGGAGATGTTTACACCGAGGTACTTGAAGCTACTCACCCTCTCCACAGGGGTCCCGCTGATCATAAGAGGGGTGTAGGGCCGCTGCTGTCTCTTCCTGAAGTCCACGATCAGCTCCTTAGTTTTGCTCACGTTCAGAGAGAGGCAGTTGTCCTGGCACCATGATGTAAGTCTCTCCACCTCATCCAAGTATGCGGTCTCATCATTGTTGGAAATGAGGCCCAGAACCACAGTATCATCAGCAAATTTAATAATAGAAGCTGAGCTGTGTGAGGACACGCAGTCGTGTGTGTAGAGAGAGTAGAGCAGGGGGCTCAGGACACAGCCCTGTGGGGCTCCTATGTTCAGGGTGATGGAGTTGGAGGTGAACTGGCCGACTTTCACCACTTGTGGTCTGGCGGTGAGGAAATCTTGAATCCAGTCACAGAGTGAAGAGTTTAGGCCGATGTCTGAGAGTTTAACAGCCAGCTTGGTGGGGACTATAGTATTGAAAGCTGAGCTGTAGTCAATGAAAAGCAGCCTTACGTAGTTGCCATTTTTGCTGTCAATGTGTGAGAGGGACGAATGCAGGACCTGAGAGATGGCATCGTCAGTAGACCTATTTGGCCGATAGGCAAACTGAAGAGGGTCCAATGTAGCAGGGATGGAGGAGCAAATGTGTTTCTTTAAAAGTCTCTCAAAAACCTTCATGACTGTCGATGTGAGGTCAACTGGACGATAGTCATTCAGGCAAGAGGGTTTACTGTTCTTAGGCACAGGGATTATGACAGATTTTTTAAAGGAGGTGGGAACAGCAGAGGTAGCAAGGGACTCATTAAAGATGGAAGTAAACAAACCAGCAAGCTGATCAGCACAGGACCTCAGAACGCGGCCAGTAATCCCATCGGGTCCTGCTGCTTTCCTGACGTTCACTCTCTTTAGTTCCCTCCGAACGTCGTCCTCCGACACAGTGAATACATGATCTCGGACAGACTTCTGAGGCAGCGTAACGGTTTAATGGTCTTCAACAAAATAGAACGAGTTTTGATGATAACTAAACAAATCTGAAATTACTATAAAACTAATTTCTTACTAGAAACAACATCAATAGTGCAAAAAGTTCATCAGAAATATACATTTACACACAAACTAACCACTAAACGCAACTTTCAGATGCCATCTTTATTTTTTAGCTCCACCGTCACGGAATGGGACGCACAGGATTGTGGGATATCGAAGGATAAATCTATGCTGCCTTCAGAAATTGATCAGATGAAGGTATCTCATGAGACGGAAGTGAAGCTAACTTTGGATTCGGACGTGCCTTGATGCCTTCCTACCTTGAAATGTGTTCTCCGAAGGATGCATTCTTCAGTTTTCGGATGCATAGTAAATGAAGGAACAGCTGGACAAGGATGAACTAATCAGAAACCATGTAAACTAATGATAACTCATAACAAACATGACAGGAACTGAACTAAATTGGCAAAATGTCTGAAATGTCAAAAAATATACTTTGACACAGAAAACATAGTAATAACAATATATTATAAAATGGAAAAATACCATGCAGCAAACCCAATGAGTAGTGAAATGCTTCAGTGACTGTAATGAAAGGGGTTTCAGCATTGATTCACCAAGACAGAACTCAACATAAGACTACTTCTCTGTGATTTCTATACAACTATCAGAAGCTCCAAGGTGCAAACATGGCATCAGTAGTTATGTGCAGGTCTAAACAGATACTTGAGTGATCCACCTTTGAGTTTGTCCTGGTGTTTAACGAGGGCCGGGATAATAGCATCACACATCGATTAAACTTCGGCATCATTAAACTGTCTAATGCATTTAATCCCAGCTCAGCAGAAGGACTCTTAAACAATGTCTGCGTTCACCACACACCAGCAACATATATATATATATATATATATATATATATGACTGTTTATTTATCAGATGAACACAAATTAAGATCCGTGGTTGAAAAGAAACCAAATGGCGACATCTAGAGGAATATTGGCTGCGTCCTAAACCACATAGGCTACTCAAGAATTACACCTAATAGAACATTGCAATAATCCAACCGTGATGAGATAAAAGCACGAACAAGCATCTCCATCTCTGTTTTGGTCTTATCTGAGCAATGTTCCTGACTGAAGCGCAGTTCACCGAATCACCGAATATTCCGCGTGCATTTACCAGCGCTCTCGAGAAGCGTGAACCATTCCTATTGGGAAGCTGATGGTCAAATATGTGATCTATTTGAATTATTTAGAGAAACAGCCACTTTAAAATGATATGGAGAAAGTCGAACAGTAGCAAAAATAAGACAAGGAAAAATAAAACAGATGAAAAGAGAAAACCGTCTTGAACCAGCACTAACATATATTAAACTACTCATGACCAGAGGCGTGATGCCCTTTCAAAGCGAGGGCACGTGTCCTCTCAGATTTTTGGGCCAAGTGGATTTTGAATGCAGCTTTTAAAAGACAAAAAAATATCCGAATAAAATTTTCCATATTTGATACAATCACACCAGCGTGATTAAATCGTTCAGTGCGTCCTATCACCAGCTGCTAAATTCTAATCTGCGTTCGCTGAGAGAGAGACAGACGCATTCTACAGCGCTGCACATTATAACCAATCACACTCAATTCTGTTGAGTTCTGAATTCTCTCATCAGAAACAAAGTGGAGAAGTGCATACGACGTAAGATATCCGTTTCACAGTTCAAACAGCTTCAGGAATTATAATGGGAGTTTTTGAGACAGTCTGGATAATGAAATTATAATGTTATTTGATAATGTAAGGTAAATGTCCTTTGCTGTGTTTCTGTACATAAAAGTGGTATAATTATTAACTTACAACGTTAAAAAAATCATGTTAAATAAAAAGTAATAAAACAATATTTTAAGGCATATGTGCTACATCCGTATGTGTAAAATATGTGCTAAACCCATGTAAAAAGACGGATTTTATGTGTAGTTAATGAACCATTCTATAGAAATGTCCATGTTTGGTAAGGCAATGTCTTAAAATTGATTTATTTTTCTAACATTTAAAATTAGACCACATTAGATTAGCTTTTGATTTTTTGAATATACATAAATGACAGTTTTTTATGTTTTTTGTGCATTTATTTACCCAGATAAGTGAGGTCAGGTGACACAAGTGACAGTATAACACCATTGAACATTTTCATGAAAAATGTATTTGACAAAATGGCTTTTGCAAGGTATCAAACCACATGTTGTCAATCATGGTATACTTACATTTAGGTATTTAACAGACACTTTTATCCAAAGAGACTTATTCAGGTTATACATTTTTTATCAGTATATATGTGTTCCCTGGGAATTGAACCCACAACCTTTTGCGCAGCTAATGCAAAGCTCTCCCACTGAGCCACAGGAACACTAACTATAGTGTACTTACCACAGGTATACTAACTAAATTAAGTAGTTTAATCCATTTCTATTTTAGTTTTTACAATTCCCTAACAATAAAGTAGGTCATGCCAGTGAGTTCAACTAAAAGCTTCATATGAAATGTCTTGTACATGATATATTTGATAGTTATGAATAAATTATTGTATTTTAAATGGAAGAAAAACCTGTTTTGGACCTCAAAATAAAGCACCTTTTCTCTGTACATATGGCTGTGGGGACGAGCAGTTTTGTGGTGCTTGGAATTCGATATAATTAAATACAAAATAAGTGTAATATTTCTGTAAAGGCTAGGGACAGAAAAATTGACATTTCCATATAATGACTCTGATAGAACATTAGGCTAATTTTCCAATCGCCAGTTATAGATTAACTAACATGATATATAAAGGTGCAAAATGCATTTACTTAGAGTTTAATGATTGGGAATATTTCAAATAGCCTAAAAATTGAAAAAAGTTCAATTTTCCCCCCCACACACACACACCTTCTGTGCCCCCTCAAAAATAATAAGTGCATGACGCCCCTGGATGTAAGGGTGAATTTGTAACCCTTATTTGTGGAGCAAGTAACATTTTTACTCCTAACAAAGCGAACTCACCGGAAAATGTTGGGGGTAATGCATTACAAGTAACTTTTTTAGGGAGTATTACAATATTGTAATGCATTACTTTTAAAAGTAACTTTCCCCAACACTGGTCAGTGGTCATCATCTGTATTAAAGAGAAAATACTCACTTCATCCGGTGTTTAAGTGCCTTGACGGCTTACTTACCACAATTATTACACACACACACACATCTCTTTATCTCTCTCTCTCTCTCTCTCACACACACACACACGCACACACACACACACACACACACACACACACACACACACACACACACACACGCACGCACGCACGCACGCACGCACGCACACACACACACACACACACACACACACACACACACACACACACACACACACGTTTCGCCTTTTTTCAAGTTTGAGCATTTATGGACAGCACTGCATCTCTCTTTACCTCTCTGCTCAGTGATTATATGACTCAAGTGTTGACTGTTGTGTACAAATCTCAGAAACATAGGCAAAACCTGCTCAAATGTTTAGGAACTTATACATTCTAGACACTGTTTTACACACACCTGCTATTTTAGAAGTCTATTTCTTGTTATGTTTGTGCTTATTGTTGTGTTGCTTCTATGTCCAGAACGTTTGCATTAAGAGCCAGTAGTTTATTATACGATCAGTGTTTTTGTCTTACATAACCTTTCAGCCATTATACTGTAAAAACTGCACAAGCTGTTATTAATCCCAGTTTTCATATTGATAGTCATATTTTAATATTGTTTTTCAAACTATTGTTGTCAGATTTGTCATCAGCTCTCTAAAAGCAGCTGATTATCACTGATCCTGTAATATAACATGATTCAGATTCAGACACATCAGATGTGTGATGAGTCTCTTTATGCTTCATGTGTGAGATTATGAAACACATTATTCATCTTCAGATCAGATCTCTTCTCATACTTGAACCTGAAACTATCTCGTGGACAACGATCGAAGCAACCATAACTATAAAACAAACACTATTAGGGACACATTTTATTTACAATTCTTTAAATTCTATTTAATACAATTGTTATTTAAAAAGTAAATTCAGTGAATGTCATTCAGTTTTCAACTCACAAATAATGATGAGACTCATTGTAATGCATTTACGAGTGATATGTGATTTTTACACATATTCTTCAGCTAGGAGATGCTGGAGATTTGCTTGATATGAATCATCATCATCATCATCATCAGCTGACAGATCTGTGATGTTCTGAAAGATGCATGTAAGCCCAACGGTCTCATTGAATTCTACGCTGTCCTCCCTAACGAGACATACCCAAACATCACAAGGCATGAAGGTGGCCACACTTTTCGGCAGCACATATATCTGTGAGCAAACGTTTTCATTCATGAAACTGATCAAGACTCACTGAAGAACATTTGCATCAGTCTTTGAGACTGGCTGTGACAGGAACGGAGCCTGACATTGGACATCTCACCAGCCAGAACCAAGCCCACAGTTCACACTAATTAATATGCATAAGTAAGTCAATGTTATGATTTTGAATAGCACTGAAAAGTAATGATTATTTATCTGCATAACAAAAATAATAAACTACTATTTAGTTTATAAATAATAAATAGCCTTTTGTAGGCTACAAAAGTTAAATTGGGGAAATTTAAGATTAATTTTGGGGTAGTATTGGTCTCTGACATGTGTATAAAAAGCCAGCAAGCCCCCCAATAAGTTTTACGAATGGATCACGATTCCCACCAAACCCAATCCGCCCAATCCTGCACATTTTTTTTATTACATACATTTTTTAATGTGCTATGTTTTAAAACTGTGATAGAGGGCTGAAAATTGAAAGTGTCAGAGAAAAATTGTGTAATATGTGAATATAAATAAATAATGTATTTTTGTTTTTTACTTGAAAATGTAATTCCATACATCTAGCATTAACTGTAATGGTGGATCAAATATAGTGTCAACTTCATAGATGATAATAGCCAGATTATATTTCACACATTTTTACAATATAATTTTCACAGTAAAAATAAGTCTGTATACATGATTGTCACAGTTTGATGCAATAAGGAATCCCACAATGAAGAAAATTACTCGCGAACAGACTTCAATGACAAATACTAGTAGATCAAGAAGAAACACAATCAAACTAATTTGTAAACGGAGGTGGAGAGAGAGAGACTCATGGAGAACTTAAGAGTTTAAATGCATGAAACAAAGGGACTGATGAAATCAAATGGATAGCCACTATGAAAGTATAACTGGCCAGAGGGAGTCAGAAGAGGCCCAAAAAAGGGAAGAGCAAGAAGATAGTAGAGGGAGGAGAAGACAAATGAGTAATTGTGAACCAAATGCAGAAAGCACATCCTTTGAATAAACTGGAGCAAGGGAATTAGGAGCAGGGTTATTAGAAATAAGCAAACAAGCAACTGAACTGGTAATGAACTAGCTCTGGAAAAGCAGAGCAGAGAGGTCACTCGAAAGCTAGCACAAGCTAACCTGGAGCAGCTGAAAAAAGACAAGAAACTGAAAGGTACGTACGTAGTGAGGCTGGAGGGTCTGAGGAGTCCACAGGGGGAAAAGGGCTGGGTCAGAAAGTAGAACCGACATCAAAGCCAGGGGACGGCCAAAGTCAGCAAAACCCCCAACCTATAGTCATACATGTGCTGCTACCACAGGGGTACCATCCTCAGGCTCAGGGAAGCTATAGGAGAGGATCAGGGCGAGGCAGGCCAATGAGAAGGGAAGAGGTGATGTAGGAAGAGAGAGGAAGAGAGAGCAGTAGGTTCAACCTGTTGTACCTTTATCCCAAATGACACTGCCCCAGACGGTAGTATCACCAGGGCACTAGAAGGGCTAGAATCACTGTCTAAAGAATGGGCTGAGAACTCAGGAATAGACAATCCACTCACTACTATTATGGAAAAATGGTTTGGAAAATGGAGTGGGTTGCTGATCTCAATATTCACGGGCATTATGGTGGCAGTAGCAATGCTGGATCTGTGTGGGTGTTGTTGTATACCATGTATAAGGGGTTTGGCACAACGTGTGATTGAAACTGGAATGACTAAAGTAATGGCAGTAAGGGTAGAAGAAATGACCCCCTTGCGGGAAGAATTAGACTCATACGAGGACTCGGAAGAGGAGAGCTGTGCAGTGTAAAAAGACTGCGAAAAGAATAACACGGCCAGGCAACCACTGGGTGCTAGTAACCTAGCCTACGGCCAGGCTCTCTACCTAGCGCAAAGCTAGTGAGCTGAAGACAACGAAGATGCATTTTTTACAGCATGATTTTGTTAATCATCTAATACTTGTTAATCATTTAATACTCATGTTTATGTTGAATATGTTAAAATGAATTATTTGTCTGTTTCTATGAATGTCTCAAATTAAATGTTTTAAATTATGAAGTGTTCTGCTCCAGAGGCAGGGTTTTGGGAGCCAGTCTGCTGTGGAATTTGACCAAAACCCCTAAATCAAAGTTAGGGTGGGGTACAAGATGACACCAGCACGGGGGGAGGCTGGTGGTCTATCTAAGCAGAGAGCTGCAGAGAGAGCGGCATTGTTTTCACATGATCTGCTAGCAGAACACTTCAAATGTGTGATGCAATCAGTATTGTTTGGGCTGAAGACAATTCTTCAATAAAAACCTTTTTATTCTTAAAACATCCTTCGACTCGACTAACTTCATCCAAGACTTCAACCACAGAGATAATTAGCAAACACCATTGGTATGACTAATGAATTTAACAATAAAGAAACAGGTCAAATAAAGAAGATATACAGACAAAATATACATGTTACAATGACAATTTAAAGCTGCCTTCAGGTTTGGTTTTAAACTCAAGTGTACAACCATACAGTACATAGCTACAGTAATGACAGTTATTGCAAAAGTGATTACTGTAAAACAATCAAATTCAGAAAAAAACATTGCCTACTCTATTTCCAAATATCACATAAATTCATACACATTCAGATTATATGAACTTGGCAGTTCTGAAGTGCAAGAGCTAATCAAATCCTTCAATGCATTGCTGTAGTTAAAGTACATTCACTTATGAATACTATGTATACTACTATAGAATAATGTAATAATATCTAAAAATCTAAATGATAAATATGTACGGCAGACAAACATGATCTAACACTGAACAATAAGAGTTTGTTAAGGCAGCGAAAAGACACTTGCTGCAGCTAATTTACGTTATGGTTTAAAAAAAGAGAAGTTTAGTCTAGTGCTGGATGATAAATCAAAATAAAATCTAAATAACAATATTTATTTGTGCAATTATGAAATAGCATTGGCTGTAATTTGAGGAATGAATATTTATACCTCATTGCTCTGTGTTCATTTACACGCGAGCAGATCATGACCCGGTGTTTTCAGAGCAGCTCGGTTTGAGATGCTTCTAATGCATCTGAAAACACAAGCTCATGATGAACTGGGGAAAAGAAAAGGGGTTCGTCAAAAGTGTGCAGTTCCAAAAAACAAATCCAAAAAATATAATCCAAAAATAATTAAGTTATTTGTGGTAAATGACAAGACTGTAATTTGGTCCTTCCAAATCCAAATTTTAATCTTGCTCTGTTTCTCTGCTGGTTCAGTAGATTGACTCTCATCCTCTTTGCTGCTCATTTTGAGATTCCTGCAGTCTCTTACAGTCCCCACATGTTCTGCCATTAATTTATATTGCAAAATCTGCAATTTAGAGTATGATATTTATCAATGATTCATGTGCAATACAGGTTTACATTGCAGTGTTATAAAAAACTTTAAAAACTGTTAAAGTTCAAACAGATTGAATTACCGGTGAAGAGCTGAAAAGAGTGTGTCTCCACTGCTGCTCTGAGATCTGCTGTTGTGTCTGAGATTGAGAGCATTAAAACTTTAGACACACAGTTGAGAGTCACAGGCGTGCCTTCAGGTAACAACAAGTCTGTTCAAGTCTTGACTGTTTTGTTCAAGAGGTTTTGGAAAGTGATTTTAAGCTGAGGAGTGATTGAAATGCACAATCCAGTTTGAAACAAATATATATCGTCAGTTAATATAAATAAATGCATACATAAATCTCATTGTGTTGGTGAATATTAAAAGTCTAAATATTCAAATGTAAAAAAGATTAAATGAGGTAAAGAGTGACAAAAGGTGATTTATTTTGATGTTGGCGACACTAATGTAATGTAATGAGAATAGAGACAGACAGCAGGAGTCCTCAAATCTGGCCCATGAGACCCACTTTCTTGCAGAGTTTATCTCTAACCCTAATCAAACACTGGGTTAAATACAACACAACCTGGGTTATTTGACAACCCAGTGCTGGGTATTGGACAGAACACATGCCGGGCTATTTTGACTCAGCTGGTTGGGTTAAATGTTTTTACCCAACATGCTGGCTGGTTTTATTTATGTCATCTATTGTTTAAAAATGACTATATCGCTGGCTTAAAATGGTCTTAAAATCACACACAGAATTACTAGAGGCAACAGCAATTATCAAAAGATGAACATTTACTAATAAGCAAGAACACCCATGGACAAAAATATAAGACAAATTGAATGTAGAGCATTGTTTACAATAGTACATACATTTAAACACATTTAACAAGCCTTATATAAATAAAAAATGTAACATGTAAAAGTATCATTTTAATTCAAGTGTATTCAACCATTCTCTCTAATCCCTTTTCACTGAAATAGTACTAATTCTCGTGCGGGTGTGTCGCCGTAATCTGAGCCGTTGATGGGCTGCTGTTTGCCGGGGGAACTGCAAATGCATTAACAGAAAAACGTTTTATTTGTCCAAGACCATGTGTGAACTCTGTCAACACTGACAGCTTATACAATACACAATACAAATTAAGCTCAGATGAGCTTTATTTGTCACATACACAATTATACAGAGTATAATGAGGAGTGAAATGTGTTCTCTGCATTTAACCCACCCAAGTGGAGCAGTGGGCAGCTGACTGTGCAGCGCCCAGGGATTTATGTAATACTGCTCAAGTCATCTCACCTCAGTCGTGGACTTCCTGCCGGAGCCGAGATTCGAACCCACAACCTTGGGTTACTCCGGGTTTCAAGTCCAACGCTCTATCCATTAGGCCACGACTGCCCAACTATTCAGTTTATTCTGCTTTTAAACTGAATAGATTGATAGTGAATTAAATAGAGATATTAAAGTATTCCAGTGTATAATTTGGGAACTATTGCTCAAACATGCATCGCTTCTCCCCTCTAGATTTAGAGTCTTTTGGTTTCATTTTAGTTGGTTCAGTATGTGCATCCCACGTTTAACAACAATGCACCCGTGTCTGCCTTTACACACCCATACATCCACACCCAGTGCAATACTCATAGCCTAAAGGTATACACACGCCAACGTCCTAATGCAGGTTAAGGTTTAAAAAATATAGGCCTACTACAGCTTAAGAATATTAAATACTGCATTTGTTTTAATATGCATTCAGTGCACTATGCTCATTTTGAGCATACTGTTTCAAAAATATAAATTGTTTAAAAGTTCAAATAAATGCACTTTAGAAATTACATGGAAATTTCACTTTAAGTACATTTTGATTAGCTATATTTATATTATTTTGGTCTCATCTGACAGTTTATAAACTGATTATAACTTAATTAAAAGTGTATAACCTATAAAGTATTGCTCAAACATGCACTGAGGAGAAAATGTTAATGCGCGTCCCCCCCTCAGATCACCAGCATCTGCCTTCAGGTTTAGTGTCTTTTGGATTAATTTCAGATTGTTTCAGTATTTAACAAAGCACATATAAGGAGGAAACACACTGTTGATCCTAGAGGTGCAACATCCCAGCACAGAGGTTCACACACTCAAACAACATGACTCATAACATAACATGTCTCCGCTTGTCTGGTTTCCCTGCTCTCCTGTTCAGTAAACAAGCCAACTGTGAAAAAATGCAGATGAGGAACAATCCAGAGATCTTACACTGTTCACATCACTGCTGAGATGATCTGAGGGATTCTCATGCTGTCTATTTCACTATTATCTCTCTATTTTCTATATTTTTGTGCTTATTGTTGTGTTGCTTCTAAAAATGAGCAGCTTGTTACTATAAGTTTAAACAGTTTGTCTTGCATAACCTTTCAACCATTTTATTTTATAAACTATTGATAGTCATAGTTTAGACATGGCCGGCAGCCATATCACCCTGCTGCCCAAGACCGGTTCCCACTGAAGCTAAGGAGGGTTGATCTGGTCAGTACCTGGATGGGAGACTCCTGGGAAAACTAGGTTGCTTCTGGAAGAGGTGTTAGTGATACCAGCAGGGGGTGCTCACCCTGTGGTCTGTGTGGGTCCTAACGCCCCAGTGTACTGACTGACACTATACTGGCCTCCTAATTATCCCCATACGCTTGATTGGCTCTATGACTCTCTCTCTTCTCCACCTGTAGCTGGTGTGTGGTGAGAGCATACAGTTCCATGTTCAAGGTTCAAGGTTTCTTTATTTGTCACATAATAAATTATACAGGGTATAATCAGAAGTGAAATGTAAGTCAAATCAGGTCCACTCAGTGGACAGTGCAAAAGAATAAAAATAAAAATAGTATAAAGTAACACAACACAAGAGCATATATATGGTAAAAAAGGAGAAATAAGAGTAAAATGTGCAATGAAATAAAAGTGCAAAACAATAAGATATGCAAAACAATAAGATGTGCAAAAAACAGTGTACTGGGACTTAATAAATAGTAATGTGAATAAGAGGGATGTGCAGACGGGTTGTTCAGGGTATGTACATAAAGCAGCAATACGGGTGGTGGGAATTTGTACAGTTAACAATCTTGTAAGTGTTTATGAGACTGGGTTTGTGTTTATGAGACTGATGGCCTGAGGGAAGAAGCTCCTCCTCAGTCTCTCAGTTTTTGCCATCATGCTCCTGAAGCGCTTGCCAGATGGCAGTAAACGGAAATGATGGTTACCGGGGTGAGTTGAGTCTTTGATGATTTTAGCAGCTCTGCTTTTGCAGCGTTTGAGGTAGATGCCCTGCAGAGAGGGGAGAGCAGACCCTGAGATGCGCTCAGCTAAGCGCACGACTCTCTGCAGAGCTTTGCAGTCCTGGTTTGAGGAATTACCATACCACACTGAGATGCACTGAGTCAGAACACTTTCTATGGCCCCTGAATATAAAGTTTTCAGGATAGCTGGTGAGACCCTGAATTTCCTCAGCTGTCGCAGATGGTACAGTCTTTGCCTGGCTTTCTTAACCTGTGTTTGGATGTGTGCAGTCCATGTCAGGTCCTCGGAGATGTTTACACCGAGGTACTTGAAGCTGCTCACCCTCTCCACAGGGGTCCCACTGATCATAAGAGGGGTGTAGGGCTGCTGCTGTCTCTTCCTGAAGTCCACGATCAGCTCTTTGGTTTTGCTCACGTTCAGAGAGAGACAGTTGTCCTCTCTCCTCTCCACCTGTAGCTGGTGTGTGTGGTGAGAGCATACACTTGATTGTCTCTATGACTCTCTCTTCTCTCCACCTGTAGCTGGTGTGTGGTGAGAGCATACACTTGATTGTCTCTATGTCTCTCTCTCCTCTCCACCTGTAGCTGGTGTGTGGTGAGTGCATACACTTGATTGTCTCTATGTCTCTCTCTCCTCTCCACCTGTAGCTGGTGTGTGGTGAGCGCATACACTTGATTGTCTCTATGACTCTCTCTCCTCTCCACCTGTAGCTGGTGTGTGGTCAGCGCATACACTTGATTGTCTCTATGATTCTCTCTCCTCTCCACCTGTAGCTGGTGTGTGGTGAGAGCATACACTTGATTGTCTCTATCTCTCTCTCTCCTCTCCACCTGTAGCTGGTGTGTGGTGAGAGCGTACACTTGATTGTCTCTATGACTCTCTTTCCTCTCCACCTGTAGCTGGTGTGTGGTGAGCGCATACACTTGATCGGCTCTATGACTCTCTCTCCTCTCCACCTGTAGCTGGTGTGTGGTGAGAGCATACACTTGATCGTCTCTATGTCTCTCTCTCCTCTCCACCTGTAGCTGGTGTGTGGTGAGAGCATACACTTGATTGTCTCTATGACTCTCTCTCCTCTCCACCTGTAGCTGGTGTGTGGTGAGAGCATACACTTGATTGGCTCCATGACTCTCTCTCTCTCCACCTGTAGCTGGTGTGTGGTGAGAGCATATACTTGATTGTCTCTATGTCTCTCTCTCCTCTCCACCTGTAGCTGGTGTGTGGTGAGCGCATACACTTGATTGTCTCTATGTCTCTCTCTCCTCTCCACCTGTAGCTGGTGTGTGGTGAGCGCATACACTTGATTGTCTCTATGACTCTCTCTCCTCTCCACCTGTAGCTGGTGTGTGGTGAGAGCATACACTTGATTGGCTCTATGTCTCTCTCTCTCCTCTCCACCTGTAGCTGGTGTGCGGTGAGCGCATACACTTGATTGTCTCTATGTTTCTCTCTCTCCTCTCCACCTGTAGCTGGTGTGTGGTGAGAGCATACACTTGATTGTCTCTATGTTTCTCTCTCTCCTCTCCACCTGTAGCTGGTGTGTGGTGAGAGCATACACTTGATTGTCTCTATGTCTCTCTCTCCTCTCCACCTGTAGCTGGTGTGCGGTGAGAGCATACACTTGATTGTCTCTATGTCTCTCTCTCCTCTCCACCTGTAGCTGGTGTGTGGTGAGAGCATACACTTGATTGTCTCTATGTCTCTCTCTCCTCTCCACCTGTAGCTGGTGTGTGGTGAGTGCATACACTTGATTGTCTCTATGTCTCTCTCTCCTCTCCACCTGTAGCTGGTGTGTGGTGAGCGCATACACTTGATTGTCTCTATGACTCTCTCTCCTCTCCACCTGTAGCTGGTGTGTGGTCAGCGCATACACTTGATTGTCTCTATGATTCTCTCTCCTCTCCACCTGTAGCTGGTGTGTGGTGAGAGCATACACTTGATTGTCTCTATCTCTCTCTCTCCTCTCCACCTGTAGCTGGTGTGTGGTGAGAGCGTACACTTGATTGTCTCTATGACTCTCTCTCCTCTCCACCTGTAGCTGGTGTGTGGTGAGCGCATACACTTGATCGGCTCTATGACTCTCTCTCCTCTCCACCTGTAGCTGGTGTGTGGTGAGAGCATACACTTGATCGTCTCTATGTCTCTCTCTCCTCTCCACCTGTAGCTGGTGTGTGGTGAGAGCATACACTTGATTGTCTCTATGACTCTCTCTCCTCTCCACCTGTAGCTGGTGTGTGGTGAGAGCATACACTTGATTGGCTCCATGACTCTCTCTCTCTCCACCTGTAGCTGGTGTGTGGTGAGAGCATATACTTGATTGTCTCTATGTCTCTCTCTCCTCTCCACCTGTAGCTGGTGTGTGGTGAGCGCATACACTTGATTGTCTCTATGTCTCTCTCTCCTCTCCACCTGTAGCTGGTGTGTGGTGAGCGCATACACTTGATTGTCTCTATGACTCTCTCTCCTCTCCACCTGTAGCTGGTGTGTGGTGAGAGCATACACTTGATTGGCTCTATGTCTCTCTCTCTACTCTCCAACTGTAGCTGGTGTGCGGTGAGCGCATACACTTGATTGTCTCTATGTTTCTCTCTCTCCTCTCCACCTGTAGCTGGTGTGTGGTGAGAGCATACACTTGATTGTCTCTATGTTTCTCTCTCTCCTCTCCACCTGTAGCTGGTGTGTGGTGAGAGCATACACTTGATTGTCTCTATGTCTCTCTCTCCTCTCCACCTGTAGCTGGTGTGCGGTGAGAGCATACACTTGATTGTCTCTATGTCTCTCTCTCCTCTCCACCTGTAGCTGGAGTGTGGTGAGCGCATACACTTGATTGGCTCTATGTCTCTCTCTCCTCTCCACCTGTAGCTGGTGTGTGTGGTGAGCGCATACACTTGATTGTCTCTATGTCTCTCTCTCCTCTCCACCTGTAGCTGGTGTGCGGTGAGTGCATACACTTGATCGTCTCTATGTCTCTCTCCTCTCCACCTGTAGCTGGTGTGCGGTGAGAGCATACACTTGATTGTCTCTATGTCTCTCTCTCCTCTCCACCTGTAGCTGGTGTGTGGTGAGAGCATACACTTGATTGTCTCTATGTCTCTCTCTCCTCTCCACCTGTAGCTGGTGTGCGGTGAGTGCATACACTTGATCGTCTCTATGTCTCTCTCCTCTCCACCTGTAGCTGGTGTGTGGTGAGAGCATACACTTGATTGTCTCTATGTCTCTCTCTCCTCTCCACCTGTAGCTGGTGTGCGGTGAGTGCATACACTTGATCGTCTCTATGTCTCTCTCCTCTCCACCTGTAGCTGGTGTGCGGTGAGAGCATACACTTGATTGTCTCTATGTCTCTCTCTCCTCTCCACCTGTAGCTGGTGTGTGGTGAGCGCATACACTTGATCGTCTCTATGTCTCTCTCTCCTCTCCACCTGTAGCTGGTGTGCGGTGAGTGCATACACTTGATTGTCTCTATGTCTCTCTCTCCTCTCCACCTGTAGCTGGTGTGCGGTGAGTGCATACACTTGATCGTCTCTATGTCTCTCTCCTCTCCACCTGTAGCTGGTGTGTGGTGAGCGCATACACTTGATTGTCTCTATGTCTCTCTCTCCTCTCCACCTGTAGCTGGTGTGTGGTGAGCGCATACACTTGATCGTCTCTATGTCTCTCTCCTCTCCACCTGTAGCTGGTGTGTGGTGAGCGCATACACTTGATCGTCTCTATGTCTCTCTCCTCTCCACCTGTAGCTGGTGTGTGGTGAGCGCATACACTTGATCGTCTCTATGACTCTCTCTCCTCTCCACCTGTAGCTGGTGTGTGGTGAGCGCATACACTTGATCGTCTCTATGACTCTCTCTCCTCTCCACCTGTAGCTGGTGTGTGGTGAGCGCATACACTTGATCGTCTCTATGACTCTCTCTCCTCTCCACCTGTAGCTGGTGTGTGGTGAGCGCATACACTTAATCGTCTCTATGACTCTCTCCTCTCCACCTGTAGCTGGTGTGTGGTGAGCGCATACACTTGATTGTCTCTATGTCTCTCTCTCCTCTCCACCTGTAGCTGGTGTGTGGTGAGCGCATACACTTGATTGTCTCTATGTCTCTCTCTCCTCTCCACCTGTAGCTGGTGTGTGGTGAGCACATACACTTGATCGTCTCTGTGTCTCTCTCTCTCCACCTGTAGCTGGTGTGTGGTGAGCGCATACACTTGATCGTCTCTATGACTCTCTCCTCTCCACCTGTAGCTGGTGTGTGGTGAGCGCATACACTTGATTGGCTCTATGACTCTCTCTCCTCTCCACCTGTAGCTGGTGTGTGGTGTGCGCACTGGCACCGTTGTCCTGTGGCAGCCGTCATATCATCCAAGTGGATGCTGCACACTGGGGGTGGTTGACACATTAAGACAAGAGTGTGAAGACTAGAATTAACATAATGAACAAACACTTACAGTTTGGTTTTATGTCCTCCATACTGTTACATCTAACAAGTCTCCGTCTGTTTTTCTCTTGTGTTTCACTGGTTTGTCTCTCATTTCTGGCCTCTATTTCTGTAGTTTTTTTCTTATCTGGTTTCTGATGCTCCAGCAGTTTTATATCTGTGTTCATTTCTGCACCCCACCTGTTAAATCACACAGATAACATGAAGAGTTAATATAAAGCCAGTTTGAGTTCAATTTCAGTTTATATCATCATGTGACTAAACCAGTAACAGCTAACAGTCAACATGTAACCATTCACTCAAATCAATGTGATAGAATTCACGATGCTGATTTCACAATGCAATATTCTCACTTCTCTTGTTTTAACAAAATTAGGTTTATGACAACTTGTAAATGAAAAGGTGTAATTTTATTATTTCTCAGACAAAATTCTGCTCATGTCTTTGTGAAATTTAAATGTCATAAAATAAAACTAAAGTGAAATATTAAAACAAATCCCAAATCAAATAAAGAAATGTATTCATAAAAACAAACTAAGGCTTTTGTGTGTATTGATTACCATTCGTATAATGGAAGTTTTACTACAAATAGCATGGTTAAACTATGGTTAGTTTGGCAAATCCATGGGTAATTTGTGGTTACCATGGTATAACTACACCGCATGCATATTTTTTATAAGTGATATATAATTGTCCATGAAGACTGGAAGTGAAAAACTCCTTATATTCACGTGTGCAGAATTATTAGACAGGTGTTCTTTTACTGACAAAATGAACTAAAAAAGAGGTTTAACTCAGACTGAAAAGTCAAAAATAATAAATACCCATGAGAAATATTCAAAACTAATGCTATACAGAAATTGCAAAGTTAAGGCTTGACAACAGTTCTGGCAGTAAGTTTTAGGAGCTCGTTTTTTGTCAATCCCGAAGACAGACTTTTCAGGAGATGGAACAAAAATGAGCTCCTAAAACTTACTGCCAGATTTTGGAAGATAAATTCTTCTAAGTGGGAATCGGTCATGAATGTGGTGGTGTCATGTATTAACTTTATCAGAGCAAACGGACTTAAACACCGACAGTTCCAAGCCTTTCTCGCCGAGCTAGAGTCTGCTCTTGGAGATGTGCTTTACCGTACTGAAGTCCGATGGTTAAGCCGAGGCAGAGCTTTGAGGTGTTTTTACGAGCTGCTACCCGAAATCAATGCCTTTCTTCTGACAAAGGGCAAAACTGTCCCAGAACTGATCGATGCAGAATGGAAATGGGACCTCGCCTTTTTAACAGATGTGACAGAAATGTTGAACGGCCTCAACTTGCATCTCCAAGGCAAGGGAAAACTAATACGCCACATGTATTCCCACATAAAAGCATTTGAGGTGAGACTAGCGCTGCTTGTGGGAATTGTGCAAAACCAAGACTTCAAAAGCCAAAGTCTCTCAGCTGAGAAACCAGTGGCCCCATTCCCAGCTGAAAAGTCTGTGGAAGCGCTGGAAATGCTGAAGGCGGAGTTTGACGTGCGGTTCCGTGAGCTACATGTCCACGCTAAAGAAATCCGTCTTTTCCAGAACCCCTGGAAGCCTTGCCTTGTTATCAGTTTGAGTTGGCTGAGTTACAGAACTGTGATGTTCTGAAAGACACATTTAAGCCCAACAGTCTCGTTGAATTATATGCTCCCCCTTCAAAAAACATCAATAGGCATGCAATGAAGGTGTCCACAGTTTTTGGCAGCACGTAGGGGTGAATTAAGGGTGATTGGGACAGTTTTTGAAATTGTACTATGTGCAAGGTTTCTTGCCATGAATTTAAAGGATCAGCCCAACAGATGATGTATTTCTGTAATACTGAAGATGTTAACGACCCATTTGAAGAGGAAATAATGTTATATCATAATGAAAGGATGTGTGAAGTACATTTTTCTGTAAACTGAGCCAAAACAATTTTTTTGGTAACATTTGGGTAATTGGGACAGCAAATATTATCATTGATTTAGGCTAGTGAACATATTTATTGCAAAAGTCAGTTCATAATTTAATGTTTTATAATATATGCAGATATTATTGGGACATTATTATTGGGATATTATATCCCAATATGTTTATTTATTTTCAAATTTACTATAACCAATTTTTATAAAACAAATTTCATTGAACAAATTGTATTCTCTCCCCCAAATTTTATTGAACATTTAATTCTCTCCCTCAAATTTAATTGAACACATTTAATTCTCTCCCCCATATTTCATTGAACATTAATTTTTGTTTAACCCCAAACATAACACATCCAGCATTAACACATCCAGCACCATCACACTGAACACAGGGGCCCCCCAAGTATGTGTGCTGAGCCCCCTCCTCTTCACTCTGCTGACCCACGACTGCACACCGTCATACAACTCTAACCTTTTCATCAAGTTTGCGGATGACACGACTGTGGTAGGTCTCATTAGCAACCGAGATGAGACAAACTACAGGAGTGAGGTGAGCCGCCTGGCTGGGTGGTGCAGGGTCAACAATCTCTCTCTGAATGTGGAGAAGACGAAGGAGATTGTTGTTGACTTCAGGAGAGCGCACACTCAGCATGCTCCTCTGACCATCAACGGTGCGACTGTGGAGAGAGCGAGCAGCACCAAGTTCCTGGGTGTGCACATCTCAGAGGACCTCTCCTGGACTAACAACACTGCAGCACTGGCCAAGAAAGCACAGCAACGTCTCTACTTCCTCCGCAAACTCAGAAGAGCCAGAGCCCCGGCCCCCATCATGTGCACTTTCTACAGAGGCACCATCGAGAGCATCCTGACTAGCTGCATCACTGTGTGGTATGGCGCCTGCAATGCGTCCTGCCGCAAGTCCCTTCAACGGATAGTGAGAGCAGCTGAGAAGATCGTTGGTGTCTCTCTCCCCTCCCTCCAGGACATCTACAGCACCCGTCTCACCCGCAAAGCCCTCAGCATTGCAGGTGATCCCACCCACCCGACACACAGCTTCTTCAGTCTGCTGCCATCAGGGAGGAGACTGCGGAGTCTCCAGGCGAGGACCAGCAGACTGAAGGACAGCTTCATACATCAGGCTGTCAGGAAGCTGAACTCCCTCCCGTCCTTGCCCCCCCTCCCCTCTTTTACCCCACGCAACACTGAACTCTGACACTACGACCCCCCCCCCCCCCTTACAACTGTGACCCGCACCAGTCACTTTGTGCAGCACTGCAGCAATGATCTCTACCTCATCCAGCATTGTCTGTAATCTACCTCTTCTGACAGTCTGATAAAAGTCTGTTATTTTTCTTGCACTACTCGCATCTGCACAGTTTTGTTTTATTTAACTGGTTTGCACTCTACCTGCCATGTGCCTATTGTCACTTTATCTCTTTTTAAATTTTTTTATTGTTCTACAATGCCCTCATTTGTATATCTGTATAGTTTGTATGTACATATGGTTAAACCGTATTTATCTGTATTTTAACGTCTACTGTCAGTGTTTAATGTTAACTGTATGCACCAAGGGTCTGAGAGTAACGCAATTTCAATTCTCTGTATGTATGTACTGTACATGTGGAAGAATTGACAATAAAGCAGACTTGACTTGACTTGACTTGATAACTAGCTGAAGCTAATGTCATGTTCCTCACCTCATGCGTTGAAGTGTCAACTTCCTGTTTGATGTTTTCCCCGCCCACCTATATGATGTCACACCAATGAATGCATGCAATTTTGATTATGTAGTCTCACAGTAAGGACTCAGCAAAAAAAGTTTTTATTTTTACTTATCAGGTGAGAAAATAAACTAATTTGACCTTATGTCCCAATCACCCTTAATTCACCCCTATATCTGTGAGCAAACGTTTTCATTCATGAAACTGATGAACACATTTAGATGAGATCAAAACTCACTGAAGAACATTTGCATCAGTCTTTGAGACTGGCTGTGACAGGAACGGAGCCTGACATTGGACATCTCACCAGCCAGAACCAAGCCCACAGTTCACACTAATTAATATGCATAAGTAAGTAAATGTTATGATTTTGAAAAGTAATGATCATATGTCTGTACGGTGCATAACAAAACAATAAACTATTCTAGCATTAGGAGGCATAATAAATACAATCAAAATCATAATAAAATCTCCACAATAATCCTAGTAGTCACTCCGGCCCGTGTCATTTGCTGCTATAAACCAACCCGTTATATTAGATATAATATAATATATTCGTATTACTATCTTTTCCATGTTGTGTTTTTTGACATTTCTATTTCACAGTATCACAGTTAGATATAATAGCTTAAATAACGAATAAAAAAAACCTCTTAACAAAAAATGAAATATGATTGTTTTAATCACCTTGTGTTGATCTGAAGAGAAGAAACATCCACCACAGCTCTGAGATATAATATTGTGCTTCTGAGCTTCAGGGGTTTTTTATAGTCAGAAGATGCACATGAACAGGAAATGGGCTTCAGATATTCTGTGAACACAGAAACAGGGGGGTTGACTGACATGTACTTTGACTGGCTGCTTGAGTTGTTTGCTCTACACAGAGAGAAGAAATGTGAGCAGAAGACTGTGGTTTGATTGGCTGCTTGTTTTGTTTTCTCTACACAGCTCTGTGAGCAGACATGCGCTGCAGAGCAAGAACTTCATCTTGAACAAGAAACAAGTGAAAGACTGTGGTTTGGCTGAAGTGTACTTTGATTTGCTGCTTGAGTTGTATTTGTGCTACACTTCAACAGCATTATCACTATGTGCTGGATGACACATGAAAGCACTTTTAGTCAGATATATGGACAGTTACTGGCTGATATTCATATTCAAAAATAACATCTGATACATCATTCAATATTTCATATAAAGTCAAAGATCGGGACAAGATGCAGGATCGTTACAGCTAGTTGTTTTAGATTATAGACAATATTGTGAAACCACTCTAAAGACTGAGTAATATTTGATGACATTTTCAAACTTTGCATAAACTCATCTAAAACAAATCTTCATTCAATCAGCTGATTCATTAAGAAACAAAGCAAGTGTTTTTTATGAAAGAGTTATTGTATCATTGAATCACTAGATCTATAAATGCACAATAATTCATAAATAAAGCACTGCTGTGTTTGCTCTGAGATGTGTGGCGGATCAGCTGTCTCTTAATATTAACTCGTTTATTGAACTATTGTATAAAATCTAAATCACATCTGCCTCATAATCATTAAATTACTGTCACTCATCTTAGTTAATCGTGATCTCACAAACTTCAGTTAAACTCAATGAAGCTCTCTACACTGAACAATAATCTCACTTTAATGTGTTCAAAATAAAACACTAATCATCTAAACCAGTGGTTCTCAAACTTTTTACACCAAGTACCACCTCAGAAAATATTTGGCTTTCCAAGTACCACCATTATGACCAACATTAAAATGCTGTATAAATGGCTGTCCACTGCTCCGGGTGTGTGTGTGTGTGTGTGTGTGTGTGTGTGTGTGTGTGTGTGTGTGTGTGTGCACTTTGGATGGGTTAAATGCAGAGCACAAATTCCGAGTATGTCATGTCACTTTCACTTTCAGTAGCACTAAACACAGTAAAAAAAAAACTAAACAAAAACGAGTCAGTTTTAATCCTTATAGGGATATTTATTATTGTCAGTCTCTTAAAATATAGTAAATACACAGTTTGAACATGAACACTGCACCGTGCTAAAATATATTGTACCTAAAAGTGAAATAAAAACTGTACTGTACTTAAATGTTAAAAAAACTGTAATTTAATAAAGATTAAATGAAAATGTATCATACTTACTTAACATTTAAGTACAGTAACTTAGTTGTTATTTAACTTTAAGTAGCTACAATACATTTTCATTTAATCTTTAAGCACAGTACAGTTTTTATTTCACTTTTAAATAAAAAAGTACTTGATTAAAAAAAAACACAGGCTGTATATGTAGCTGCAAGTAACAACAATCAGGCCCCGTGTCCACCAAAGCCAGCTGAAAACACGGGACATTCTAAAACGCTTTTGTTAAAACTACAAGTGCTCTCAACCCTTCCACGTGTCATTCAGCAACATAATCATAACGCTAGTGTTCATTGTATTCCACTCATTTGTACATCATTTCTCAGTAAATTTGATTTTTATCAGTCAGTGTACGGTCTGTGGTTGAATGATGCTGGTTTTCAGTTGAGAATGCATGTGTTGTACGTACTTGTCTTGACGAGGAAGTTCCTGTTCTGCGATGTTATTTATAGTAAAAGAGCGGTTGAAATGTAGAGCAAACACCAAAATCTGCATGAAAGACAAACTTCATGCATCACCACACCTTCTCGGCCGTTACTGTTTGCAGTATATCAGAGGAGCCTTGCTAGTATAGTAACATCAAATCCTTTTTGTAGTTTTTTCTGCAGAATATTAGAGTCATTCTGTTTTAGAACAAAGCCCTTTCCTGTCATAATGTGTGTCTTCTCACGAGGTTTAAAACACTTAGCACTGTAACTCTAGTCACAGAATAAGGTATGTAAAGTATGATTAACACTTCAAAATGGGCTTTGCTGAGAACACAGGAGATGAACGACACATTACACAAGACAATAACGGACAAAAGAGAGAACAGAATACTGTATATACACACATGGCTGCATCCGAAAACTTAGGCAGCTGACTTTGCAGGCAGCGTTTTTGCACGAAGGTACCTCATGAAACCGATTTCAAGGTTCAAGGTTCAAGGTTCAAGGCTTCTTTATTCGTCACATACTCAATTATACAGAATATAATCGGCAGTGAAATGCAAATCAGGTCAGGTCCGCTCAATGGACAGTGAAAAAAAAAAGTAACACAACACAAGAGAATATATACAAATATAGGTTTAAAAATATTTGGCCGGTAGGCAAACTGAAGAGGGTCCAAGGTAGCAGGGATGGAGGAGCAAATGTGTTTCTTTAAAAGTCTCTCAAAAACCTTCATGACTGTCGATGTGAGGGCAACTGGACGATAGTCATTCAGGCAAGAGGGTTTACTGTTCTTAGGGACAGGGATAATGACAGATTTTTTAAAGGAGGTGGGAACCACAGAGGTAGCAAGGGACACATTAAATCAAATGGTGTTTAACAAGGGCCGGGATAATAGCATCACGCATCGATTAAACTTCGGCACCATTAAACTGTCTAATGCATTTAATCCCAGCTCAGCAGAAGGACTCTTGTCTGCGCTCACCACACACCAGCAACATATATATATATATATATATATGACTGTTTATTTATCAGATGAACACAAATTAAGATCCGTGGTTGAAAAGAAACCAAATGGCGACATCTAGAGGAATATTGGCTGCGTCCTAAACCACATAGGCTACTCAAGAATTACACCTAATAGAACATTGCAATAATCCAACCGTGATGAGATAAGAGCACGAACAAGCATCTCCATCTCTGTTTTGGTCTTATCTGAGCAATGTTCCTGACTGAAGCGCAGTTCACCGAATCACCGAGTATTCCGCGTGCATTTACCAGCGCTCTCGAGAAGTGTGAGAAGATTTGCGTGAACCATTCCTATTGGGAAGCTGATGGTCAAATATGTGATCTATTTGAATTATTTAGAGAAACAGCCACTTTAAAATGCTATGGAGAAAGTCGAACAGTAGCAAAAATAAGACAAAGAAAAAAAAAAAAGATGAAAAGAGCAAACCGTCTTGAACCAGCACTATATTAAACTACTCATGACCAGAGGCGTGATGCCCTTTCAAAGCGAGGACATGTGTCCTCTCAGATTTTTGGGCCAAGTAGATTTTGAATGCAGCTTCCAAAAGACAAAAAAATATCCGAATAACATTTTCTATGTGTGCGTCCTATCACCAGCTGCTAAATTCTAATCTGCGTTCGCTGAGAGAGAGACAGACGCATTCTACAGCGCTGCACATTATAACCAATCACACTCAATTCTGTTGAGCTTATGAATGCAATGACCAATCAGAGGCATTCAGATGAGTCACCGCTAAAATGCCGGCGAAAAAATCATTTACTCGCTCGCTTACAGAATACCTTTTTCTGGCGGATTTTCTCGTTAGAGACAATAAAATGTAGATGACCTTAGTATGAGCTCACATTGAGGGCTTTTAGCTCACTTTAGCGTACTAAGCATACTTGAATGTGTTCCACTTCACCACATAAAAGTACACTTTAAATTGTGCTTTACTTCAATTTAATGACAACTAAAATATACTTAGTACAAAATGTGTTGTTCCAAAAATAGCACATTTTAAGTTAACTAACCATTAACACAGTTGAAGTATACCAATCATTAGCCTGACTGCAAATACACTAAAGTATGTCATGAATCTGAAGTATTTCCCTTTGTGAAACTAGTTTACTTCCTTGTTGCCTCATCGTCTGATATTTCTATCACACCATCCAAAAACACTGGTTGAAGAGGTTTGATTGGTCTGTTGAAACCGCATATAGCCCCGGTATAAAAGCACAAGCTCAATCCTGGTATAAAACAGAGCACACGCATCAATCTCTGCAGCTGCGGACTATGATATTTATTTCTGCTTGACTTTAGAGTATATTCAGTCTGATTTATAAACACTTACAGGTTCTTACAGGTGAGAAATGTGTTTCTAACACATGCTTTCATTAATCATTATATCAGCTTTATTCTCATACGGATGACTGGATTATTTGCCATGTTATCAAAAATGGTTTAATTTCTGACACTGAATGTTTGTATAATTACAGTGTAATCATTGTTTGTCTCTGTATTCCTTGTTTCGTATCACGTTAACACCGCTGGCTTTAGTTAAACTGTATTTGTGTGATTACAGAACGGTGTGTACAAGGAAAATAACACAAACAGAAAGCTGCCGGAGCATCAGAAACCACAGATGAGCAAAATAAGAAGAGAAAAGAGAGAGAAATGGAGGCCAGAAATAAGACCCGAATCTGTGAATCACAAGAGAAGAGCCGACAGATGAGTGCTAGATGGGACAGTATGGAGAGACTGAGACCTTTCTGTAAGTGTTTGTTAATCATTCATCACATTTTACTCTCGCTCGATTGAGTGTTGTTTTCTCAAGACTCCTGTCATGAAGCGACACATTCATCTGAGTCGCTGAAATGAATGAAACATGTACAGATAGTGTTTGAGCAAGAGCATTATAAATGCATGAATGTAAAATAAAAATGTGCATGATGATAATCTGACATATGTTTGTGATTTCTAGTGTAATGTGATCCAGACGGACCTGTGAAATTTGATTCTGATGTTAAAGTGAGATTCTTCATCACTGACGTCCATCAGCAGCTGCTGAAGACCTAAACATCATCATCATCCTCATCATCTATACGTCTGTTCATGTCCTGACATCTGGAGGCTGTTACAGACTCGTCTGATCAGAGCATCTTCTGATGCTGGACTTTACTCTGATCATCTCCACACCGTGAACATCTGACCTGCGTCACAGAGACTCGTATGTGTTTGACTAAATATTAGATTCATTTTGCACTGCCTCATATTTCATGCATTTTCATTTTTGTATTCCTGTAAACTGTGATTTATTTAATAGATTCGATCCACTTTATTTTGAACAGAAGTGCGGTCATGTTCATGTTCGTTTGTCAAACACTTCCAGTTATATTTAGCCGCACAAAAGGCAAAACTGCTCCTACTTTTAATGAAGAGTCATAAATATAAATACACTGGTTTGTAGAGCTAATTGTTTTACCGTTTACTGCACTTTATTCTTAGATATTTCCATATCACAGCTGAAGTCTTTCACAGAAAATCACTTTTGTGTTGAAAAATAAGGTGAATATTTCTCTGTATATGTGTGTATGCTTCTATACCGTTTATTGTATATGTATTTATTAACCTTCCACCCGATTCCTAATTAATGTAACAAGCATTGGAGGACAATAAAGATTCAGTATTTAGTTTGTACAACTGATTTGTTTTAGTTCTGAAGTCAATAACAGCATCACTCTGGACAGACGGCTGGTCAATCACACAACACACATTCATACAAACACACATCAGTGTCTTCATTTCACTGCACAACAGCTGCGGCTCGCCTCCAGAAGATGACGATGAGGATGATGATGATTATTCATAACAAGCACATCTCCATCATCTCCTGATTGAAGAATATGTGTAAAATCAGTCATAAATGCTGACGTGCTGAAATGGCGTTTGGTCTCGTACTGTATCGTCTCTTGTCAGTGTCTGCGCTTGCTTGGACATGTATTGAGATTAACAGGAAAGTGTGTTCAGCTGAATTGGAGTATTTTGTTAGATTGGTATAAAAAGCGTAGTTTAGCGCGACAGTGAAGACCTCCTCGTGAGAAGACCGAAGAATGTAAAGACCATCAACTCCACCGGCAAACGATATAAGTATCGCTTTTTATTTATCCTCTTTCTTACTGCTTGTTTCACTTCTGTTTTAGTTTTTATAACCAATTCTTACTCTGTGTAAGTTGTTTGTTAGCATGTGTGTTTGGCAGTGTTCTGATAAACTACTGCCGTTTGATTTATCTATTTTAATTCTAGATAAATTATGTATGAATGTATTATGTCTTTACAGGTATTTTCTTAAGTTTTAGTTTTAATAGTTATTTTAGTAACGTTACTTCAACATACTACATGGAAATGAATATATATATATATATATATATATGGGTGTCATGTTAGAATCATTATTATACTCATACCTTTTATTGTTTTAATATTTTGAAATGTTTTTATATTTTTTTTTTTCATGTAAATGTTTAGTTTTGAAATGTTGTTGTATGCATTTGTCATTTTATTTAATTTCTTCATTTTCTTAAATGTGTATATATAGTAATTATAGAGTTTTAACTTATAGTTGTAGTTAATTTTTCTTATTTGTAAGTCGCTTTGGATAAAAGCGTCTGCTAAATGACTAAAAAGTAAAAGTAAATGCATTAACATGAGTCGATTATAATGCGTTTTCCTGTAAATAATATGTTTCACACAAAATGCAAAATCATTATTAATTGTCAGTTAACTAAATGCCATTCAATGAATTGAGCTGAAAGCATGTTACTTGTATTAAATATAATTTAAGACATTATTAATCAAACATGTAACAGTAGATGTGTTTTATATAGAATATTAACTGCGTTCATATTTCTCCACTAGATGGCGCAAACAGACTCAAAATCATATTCAGATACTGTAAAGAGAATCAGAGATCTGAATCTGAACGAGGATCATAATGTCACATAAATCATCATAAAGAGACACGTCTGAATCATATTCCAGCATCAGTTATATCAGCTTTATCAAACTGCTTTAGAGAGAAGGAAAGATGATGACACAAACTTGATGACAGTTTTAAAAAGGTATGAATATTGTCATTAATATTAGATGAGTTTGTACAGTTAAATGTCTGAAAGGCAATGCACAGTTTTAAGATGTATAAAGTTACACACTATAGACTTTATTAATGTAAAATCAGCAATATTATAAGACACAGCAAACTGAGAAATACTAGTGAAACAGAAATAAAAGCATCAGTAGAATCTCAGAATCACAGCAGATTGTTAGTAATTCACATTATTATTATTATTATTATCGTGTACAGCAGTGATTAATGCACTTTCTGAAATCAAGGCACTCTTTTATTTAGGTTTCATCGGGAACCTGAAACAAATCACTAGAGTTTTTACACATAAGTGTACAGCAGCCATTTAAACTGAGAATGACAGCAATAATATTTCTTTCAAGAATATATTTCACCATAAGAACAGTAGTAAGCAGATACAGTCCAAGCGGCCCTGAATGAATCTGGTGCTGTTGTTCCTCCAGGATCGGTTCTTCAGGGTCTTCTCCGTTCATCTTTAGGACCAGTGGAAGCACATCATAGCATCCCATCCCAGCTGAATACACACTCATAGAAAACGTGAACATTGTGTCAAACAGTGCGCATATATTTATCAGCCTCAGAGCTTCTAATTTGGTGATCTGTGATCTGAAGAACTTAATATATTTAACTTAAGGCAACATTTGGTTAATTCTGTATATTGTCTGAGGGGTTGGCATCATCTCTTCTCAGGTGTTCGGTCATCTCAGATCATTTAAGGGTTGGATCCAGACTGAAGCTTGTGTAATTATGGGATGTTAATCCAGAAACAGGGAAACAAATAGAGACATAATTAGCGTAGCTGTTGTTCAACCCAAGCTAAAGCATAATAATGTGCGTTTGATCAGATATACCTGCAGTACTAGATTATGGGATGCATTATATGAATGCTTGGCTAAAGAGATGCGTCTTTAATCTAGATTTAAACAGAGAGTGTGTCTGAACCCCGAACGTTATCAGGAAGGCTATTCCAGAGTTTAGGAGCCAGATATGAAAAAGTTCTCCCTCCTTTTGTGGACTTTGCTATCCTAAGTACTACCAAGAGTCCAGAGTTTAGTTCCTTAGGGAGCGGGTTGGATTGTAGCATGATAGAAGATTAGTTCGGTACGCAGGAGATAAATCATTTAGGGCCTTATAGGCAAGTAATAATATTGTAAGTAATATGGAACTTAATAGGTAGCCAGTGCAGAGACTGTAAAATTGGAGTCAGCGGAGTCTAGGACACACAGATGAGCCCCAGAGACAGATCTCCAGTGAGGACCTCATCACCTAGACATCCATCGGGGAAAGACCCCTGGAACCAGTGGACCACTTACACTCTGACTTTGAGGTAGAAAAATATAAAAAAGGATGCAGATATTTAGGCCAAAGTGGGTGAAGATAAAAAATCTTTGTCATTATTTTATTTTTGTTATTAAAAAATGAGAACAAAGACACACATTACAAATACACATAATATACAAATAAAATAAACCGTGTTTTAGTTTCAGGTACAATAGATGTATTTAGCAGAGCATTCAAGAAACTGCATGAACAAATATACAAATAAAACACTATATAGATTGATTCCTATTAAAGAAACTGTATTAAAGTTTTTCAGTCAAGATTAGTGTTCGGGACCGCGAATCATTTGAGTCAGTTCGGATCTGCGGAGCGCGAATCATTAGAGTCAGAAGCGAAAGGATGATTAATGCGGTGCACCGACTGCCTCTTATACTCACGCTGTGATCAGCGGCAGCTGGATGCAATGATCGCATGCCAATGTCCATTGGCTCTTTAGTTACACTCGAAGTGGATAGGTCTCTCTGGCGAGATCACAATTCGTCGGTCATCCGACGTGACTCAGAGTGACCGACTGAAAGGGAACAGTAGTATCAGTAGTTTCAGTAGTTTCAGTAGTATCAGTAGTATCAGTAGTTTCAGTAGTTTCAGTAGTTTCAGTAGTATCAGTAGTATCAGTAGTTTCAGTAGTTTCAGTGGTATCAGTAGTTTCAGTAGTTTCAGTATGTGTATATGTGGTGATGGTAAATGGCTCCTACTCACTGATCAGACTACGTTAGTGCTGTGGTTAACAACATGAACACCTACAGTTTAACTGAACTGTAATTTAGCAGAGCAGTTCCCAAGAGTAGAAGAAGATGAGGCAAATGTTAATTGACCACAGTCACAGACTTCATCATATAATGAATGTTATGCTCTAATTATTTCATCTGAACATCAGTTTTTCTGAAATGTATTCTGTTAGACCAGTTTTGAGATGATGGTGTATTTTTGTCTTTGGATAATGATCTGTTAATTGATTTAGATGATTAGTATTTTATTTTGAAATGAACACATTAAAGTGAGTTATTGTACAGTGTAGAGAGCTTCATTGAGTTTAACTGAAGTTTGTGAGATCAAGATTAACTAAGATGAGTGACAGTAATTTAATGATTATGAGGAAGTTATGATAATGATTATGAGGCAGATGTGATTTAGATTTTATACAATAGTTCAATAAACGAGTTAATATTAAGAGACAGCTGATCCGCCACACATCTCAGAGCAAACACAGCAGTGCTTCATTTATGAATTATTGTGCATTTATAGATCTAGTGAGTCAATGATACAATAACTCTTTCATAAAAACACTTGCTTCGTTTCTTAATGAATCAGCTGATTGAATGAATCGATTGAATTAATGATTTAGTAACAAAGACAGTGACTTGCCGCCACTTACTGGTGGTTTTAGTTTTTTTTGTAATTTAAATGTAATATTTCTATATTCAGAACTTTATATTTAAAACATTAATCTCATAACATTGTTATAATGAATTTAAATGCAGTCATGCCACCTCTGAGCCTCATTAAAGTCAAGTCAAGTCAAGTCACCTTTATTTATATAGCGCCTTTAACAACACAAATTGTAACAAAGCACTGCACAATATCAAAATAGGCAAATTTTGTCAATAATGTAAAATGACAGGATTTAACACTCAATTATCTGCTGAATGAATTTCATTATTGAATTAAGTAATGACATTGTCCAGCTTAGTTCAGTTTATAATATCTGTGCAATAAAGTCGATGATTGTGCTGGAAATGAAGTGTCCCCAACTGAGCAAGCCAGAGGCGACAGCGGCAAGGAACCAAAACTCCATCGGTGACAGAATGGAGAAAAACCCTTGGGAGAAACCAGGCTCAGTCGGGGGGCCAGTTCCCCTCCGGCCAGACGAATCAGTAGTTTGTTCCAACTGCAGCAAAGTCAGAGTGTAACAATTAAACAGTCTGTAAATATGACTAAACACCTCTTTTGTGTTCTTCTGTCTGTCTTTTGTCTTTAAAAGCACTTCGATTTCTAGTGTATTTACTAGAGATGCACCAAAATATGAATATTCTCACCTGAAGCCGAAACCCAACAAAATTAAACACTGGGCCGATAATTAAACACATTTTTTCACATATATTTTTGCCAAATTTTTTCACCATTGAATATTTAAATAGCCAAAATGTGTTTTTTTACGGTTTTGTCTTACTTAAAAAAAGAAATTCCAAAACAATTTAAAAATATTTAACACTGAACATTTTTTAACATTATAGCAGACATTATACCAACCAAACACAAATGAACTTAAAACTAATTCATTATTAAAATACAAATATTTGGTCATTTTTGAGACACATAAAATAAAGTGAAATAGACTAATAGTAAAAACAAGGAATAAAAAAAAACAATCACAACAATAAAAACAGATTTTAAATTAATTAGTTATGATAATAGTTGGTCAGTGCCACAGATCATCCTCTAGATCATCGGAGTACAAGCACAAGGCCTTGTGTAGATGATGCAGTTATATAATGGACATGTCTATTTTGACGTAAAATACTTTATGTAAATATGATTATATGCAATATTAATGTCTGACAACTTGACAATATCAACAATGCCAATATCATTCAAATTAAGATAAAATATTATGGTCTATAAGTATATAAGAGATCAGTTTTTGCATATTGTGCTTTATTAAACTTTGTGAAAATATAATGAAGTCAGTTTATTGAACAATTCTCCCGGTCTTTAAACTGAGATCTTAAAGTGTTTGCTCTCCTGTGTGGACAACATTAGTATTATTGCCTTCATCTCTGAATCACATTAATATAAATGGCTTTTTTATATATATACATATATACATGATAACTGATACACCCACATCGAACTCAAATTCACTGATTCGATCTTATTTCATGCTTTCACAGTTGAATTTTCAGACACCACACATGTGTTTAAGCAGTGATGCTCAAATCTGTCTCGTGAGATCCTCTTTCCTCCAGAGTTGAGCTTGAACACTAATTAAACACACCGGAGCATGTTAACGAGGTGTTCGGGGTCATTAGACAATCACAGAGAGCTGAGTTTGATCAGGGTTGGATTTGAGTATCACTGGTCTAAACGCTCAATAAAGAGTTACAAGAAATACAATCATCTGTCATTCTTTACAGGGTTGAAAGATGTTGTTTAGATGTAGTCTTTACCACACAATGTGTTCAAACATTAGCCGTATTTAAGTCCAGACAGTTTAGCTGTGCATTTACTGAAGAAGACCCGTTAATACTGCATGTTAATCAGGAATCACTTTCACTATACTCTTTAAACCCTGATTTATAATCACGACATCGTCTGAAATAATCAATATACATCTAAATTACACTAAAAGCGACTATATGCGGTGTTTTGGCTACCGTTTTGTGTCCTTCAGTACTGGAGACATCTTACAAATGAATGAACGCTAAGGTTTTTTTTTTATTCGCTAGGGTTGTCAGTATGTACCTGTTATGGAAAAAATCCGCCAAAAGGGTCTGAAAGTTGCTAAATATGGTGCTAAAGTCGCACTCGTCACGTGGGAGCTGATGGAGAGGGCGGTTGAGGCGGCTCGCCACAAATAAATGAACGTATGGGAAACATCTTCTGCAAAGATCGCCTGACAAAAGCAATGCAATCTGGTTACATAGGTGTAATTTACTCTGGGGACGCTGGGGACATGTCCTCACCACTTTTTGAAATGGCTGATTTTGTCCCCACCACTTTTCAACACAAACTGACGCCCCTGTCTGGTTATCATTTGTCTGACTTTGATCTGCGCTGCAGCCGCCTTGCGATCACATGTCCCATCAAAGTACCGCGAGAGCAAAACAAGACCAACTCAAACTCGGTCTCATAACATTTACATTTACAGGACTCAATTTAATGTGTACATACCCGGTACAACCATGTTTGCACATTCTTCTTGCTGTTTGCACATTCCTCTTGCACATCCCTGTTTATATTATTATTTATTAAGTCCACAGTATACTGTATTGCACATTTTATTTCATTGCACATTTTACCCCTTATTTTTATTTTATTCTTACCTATATTTATATATATTCTCTTGTGTTATGTTTCATTTTTATTTTTTTTCACTGTCCATTGAGCGGATTTAAACCTGAAACCTGATTTACATTTCACTACTTATTATATCCTGTATAATTGAGTATGTGACGAATAAAATAACCTTGAACCTTGAGGTCAGGCGCTGCAGACGACACACTTTATTCTCGTTGGTTAGATTCTGTGATGACAAGCACGAGGTGTGTTGCGTGTTTATTCTAACAATTCAATTCCAATAATGCTCACAAATCAAGCAGCTACACTCACCAGCCGGTGACAGACTAGTGTAGTTCATCTCGAACAAGCCTTATGGGTTAACCATATTCCAGTATTTTTGTTGATTACTTGATGTATGGCTGTTTAACAGTAATGCGAGACTGTTAGGAGAAACAGTAGTGCTTCCAGAGCTCTGACTTCATGCATCAATGGTGGAACATGCATCACACTCCTGGAAGAGCTGGGGGTCCTGGACCAAGAAAACGAGAGTAAACATTTTGGGGGAAAAAAATTGAAGACTCTAAAAATAGTTACATATGTGTCAACTATGATCTTGTACTTTTGTTTTCTTTGGCTGCTTAACATTCATGTAAATCTGTTAGAGAAAATGCCATTGCCACAGATTTAAAATTCACCACGTTCTACTATTTTTATTTTCTTGTTTGAATAGTAGCTGTTTAACACATGAAATACATTTTAAAACATGTAATATTCACAATAAAATATGTTGTGCTAAATTAGAACCCTCTTTTTCTTGTTATATATTAACGAGACAGAACCACCAACAAATGTCATCAACACCCTTTACTTCGGTGAACACATGCGTCGTCATACTACAACACATCACATGACTTAAATACTGGCTTCCACAATCAGGAACCAATAAGATGCCAGACAATCAATCAAGTAATTACAAAACACATTAACCCAAATACACCACACTTAAGTCCACGAATAATGTGTTATTGTTGTGATGTACACGTGATTAAAACATTTTATAGACGTTCAGGTCAGACTGGACCGATTTTGGACCTTTTTACAACCTTTGTCAAGTTCAGATGTGTAAACCTTAAAGTAGAAGTGAAACAGTCATATAAAATATATATAACAAACGTGATTAATGAAACCATTTTAAAGAAAAAGGATGTTTTGTTATAGGTTTTAGAGCAAGGGCGCCGCCATGTTTGCTCCGTTGGCCAGTTAAGTAATATGTTGTATTTATTTACTTTTTGTACACAGGCTTGTTTAAATGGAGGAATACGAACTTGAAAGAACTGTTGAGCTCTTAATAAGTGCTTATGCATTGAGCCGATACGACGAGGGGACCGAGCAGTAGCCTACTACCATTAATGATCAGAACTTTGTGAAATAGGCCTATATAATGTGATATAGATATTTATGTTGACTATTCATCCAAATTATGGTGAAAACCAAAATATTGATGTGTTCAAATAAAATGTATGTGTTTAAAAAATAAACAAATGCCTATATTACTTAACTGGCCAACGGAGCGAACCAACCCCGTGACGTCACATGCGGCGGTACTGCAAGATGGCGGCGCGCTTGCTCTAAAACCTATAACAATTAACATTTACATTTACATTTATGCATTTAGCAGATGCTTTTATCCAAAGCGACTTACAGTGCATTCAGCATATACATTTATTTTCAGTAAGGTCAGTAAGATTAAAAACATTAATCGTGTTTGTTAGATATTTTTTAATCAAAGTGGAAATCCCTTTACTAAATAATGCAAACTTGGCAGGCTGCTTCACTTCCACTTTAAGACATAATTTATTGCCTTTCACAATGTTACACAATGGGTGTATGATTATGTTATATGCAGGCTTATGTACACACTTAAATCATGCAGCAGCACACTTATAAACATCCAGATGATGACACAATTAGACGTCCAGGGACGCGCAAAAAAGACGAGCAGTTCACGGACAGATAACGTCAAAGACGTCAGTTAGACTTTAATTTTGGAACTTATTTTCAACCATTACGGGACGTGTAGGAGGGGCGTCTTTTCAACGTCAGTAAAGGTCCACGTCTGCTGGGTTTCGAAACAACAGCAGTACCCATACTTTAGGATCGATCCGCCCACCGCAACCAAGCGCAGTGTGAATGCTTTAATCCGCTAACATGGGTGCGGGGGAAGATACGCCACACAAACGGAATAATGCCTGATTCACACGTGCTCCGTCTCGTGCGTCACGTATTGACTCATTGTGCTTTCACACTGGACGCGTTTGCAGTCCGCTCCTGATCCGCGGCTGTTTACCACAAACACAATATGTATCCATTATTTTAATTTCCAACCCAAACGTTACTGAAAGTACTTTTTTTCAGCATTGTGATCCTCTTTTATCACAGTACAGTTACACAATCTTCCATAGACATATTCTCATTTAAACTCAATTAATAGAAACAGCGTATTACATGCATTTGGCTATAGGTGTGCATAGTAAGTTGCTCAAGCAAGTGCAAACACATTTATACTTTTCACAAATATTTTAAATGAAAACTTTGCACTGACAGAAACAGTCGCCTCTCGTGCCTACATTTAAATCTTAATTACAAACAGTCCTGCGGGTCTTAAATAACTTTCCTTTTCTACCTCCACAAGACACAAGTGCATATGTTGCCTTGATTAAGTGCACTTTGATTTGTTTTAAACCTAGCCTAAAAGCCTGTTAAATACAGACTTTAATTAATAAGGATAGCTGCACTTCTGTAGACGCACCGCTCCTGGGACGCGCTGCCGGTGTTTCCCCCGTCACGGGAACGCGCTGCCGGTGTTTCCCCCCGTCACGGGAACGCGCTGCCGGTGTCCCCCCTGTCACGGGAACGCGCTGCCGGTGTCCCCCCCCTGTCACGGGAACGCGTTGCCAGTGTTTCACCCCTGTCACGGGAACGCGCATTTGAAGACGATCGCCTTAAAACGAAACCATATACAACAGCCGACTCTTGTCATTAGCGTTCCCATTTTTCTTATCATTTTTTTCAATTAAAGTCCAGATATAACTGTAAGTGTGTAGAAATACTGCTCAGCAGAGAACCATTAGTTGAAGTTCAGTTTAAATCCACTTGATGTTCTAAGCGTGCCAAATACTGTTTGTCTGGATTACTTCAGCCTACGACAGAAGCTTGTAAAGGGGCGTGGGACCATATGAAAAGTTCATTTGCAAAAACAGATTCGTGTTAACCAGTTTTGGAGCAGGTGCTTTTCACGGCAGGTCAGTGTGACACCCTGGAGGTTTGGTCATGTGTGTTTATGTATGTATATGTGTGTGTGTTTCCTCATAATTTATTAGATCTTTATGCATGTAATATTTGATCATCTTTGTTGATTGTCAATTATGGCTTCAGAAGCCAAAGATATCCGAATATAAACGGACAATAAAAGCCCTGCTATCTGAACAGAAACACGGGAAAGCTGCTGCTGCAGATCGGACATCTCAGCGTAATTTATGGGACTTAGTGTATTCATAAATAGCTATATTTTGATACCGATGCTGAAATATCTGACACGGTTCCATTACTCGTTTCCCACAGTATCCCCGGTTCACTGATACACGCTGCCTCTCGCTCTCTCCTCTCCGATCGACAGAGATTCACGCATCAATATCGCATCCTTTTTCTCACGCTGAACAACAATATTTAATGTATCTGAATTACTGTAAGGGGTAGATTTAGGGTTGGGGTAGGTGTAGACGTTAATAAAACACAATCTAATAGGTAGAAAAGAAATATTTATTGCTGGTTTCCGGTACTAGATGCGTCCCTTCTATCCACAACCGCAAATATAACACGTAATTACTGTATGTGCATTACTGTAAGAGTAGGTATAGGGTTGTGGTAGGTGTACACATTAATAAAACGTAATTTAATTTTTCGTCGTCGTATTGTACCCACTGTTTTAATGGGAGGTAACAAAATCTGACAGGGTAACGTTAGCACAAATCGACAGAACACCGGAAATATGACGAAGATCAAGAAGGTTTGCATACAAGCTTCGGAGCTTCCAGTTTTAAACGTAACATCACTAACATTATTCGCAGGACAAAGTAGCCTAAGTGTAATTCTTGACTTGTATTACTGGATGTAATGAATACTGCTGAAACTATTGCCTGTAATGTTGTTAGTGTTTCTGAAGTGTTGCTAGCATCGCTGCTTATCTTGCTAATATTGACAATATTTCACTGAAACATATTTATGATTCTGTATAATATATCCTACATTTGTTATACTTTAATTTCATAATGAGGACGTTGTGTAATGTACCTTAAGTTGTTTATATGTTGCTTTATATTCTGTTTACATCCAGTAAATATGAGTCTGCTAACCTCCCTTTAAGAAAGTCATCATTGATGTAGAAACACATTTGTACTCAACAAGTAAAGGAATTGATTAATTATTTCTGTTTTGCCACAAGAAGGAACATGAATTCTATGTTTTGCATGCAAGAAAGCACTGTATCTGTATTGTTGTGATTACACTGTTCTAGGGATGCACCGGTTGACCGGCCAAAGATCGGAACCGGCCGGTTTTTTGCTTATAAGGCGCGATCGGCAACCGGCCAGTTTTTGTCTTTTTTTCGGCCGATTTTTCCGAAAGTGCGAACATGTCATTTGTGTGGAAGACATTCGGCAGGAGCACAACAAACACAGAAAAACAGATACAATGAAGCGAACTGCCGTTGGTGTAACATTACTGGCACACAAATAAGAGCCGCTTTCCTTTGCTGCTCTAGCTGAAGTTGCTAGTGATGGGTCGGTCTTGAACGATTCATTCATTTTGAACGAATCTTTAATGAGACTCGAGAAGAACGAGTCGTTTCGGGGAGTGATTCGTTCAGTCGCGCATGCGCACCATCCTAAAGGTTCTGTACTGGAATTAGTTCACCTGTTTCGAGTCCTCGGGTTTTCGAGTCGTTCGTTCATCGCGTGACTAATGCAGTATGAGCCGGAAAGATAATTGATTAGTTCACTTTTTGAGTCTTCGGGTTTTTCGAGTCGTTCGTTCATCTTAAACGAGACTCAAAGGTCCGAGTCGGTAAAATGATCCGAACTTCCCATCACTAGAATTAGCGCGAGCGTATCTGTCCACGCCCTGCACAAGAATAGACCGTGAACAGTTGTTCAGCGCAGCTTCTTACGTGTTGGATGAGAAAAGAAACAGACCAACTTGCGACAAAGCTGAAATGCTACTTTTTGTAAAGAATAAAACGTTCAAACGTATACACGTCAGTTCTGTACAAGATTATTATTTTTATTTTACCTTAAAATTACATTGACTTAATTCGATTTAACAAGCACGAGCTGTAGCATCTTTGTTTTTGCTCGTTGCACTAAACATTATTTGATTTAACATTTTGGAATAATTTATTTATATAGCCTACTTTGGTTTTATTTAGTTTCACTGGTAAATACCTTTTTTCTTTACACCAATTTTAAAAATGACAACAAATGTTGATTAAGTAACATCTTTGTTTGGACTGTTGAATGTCTGTTGGTTGTGCTGTTTAGATTGTAACTATGCAAACGTTGCCTTTCATTTCAAATGGTTACTGTTAATGTTTTCATTTAAGACCAGTTTTATGTAGTTTCAACCCAATTTAAAAACCATCTTGGTTCATCTTCAACTGGGGTTGACCAGTTGAACATGAGAGGCAGAATTTGTAAAGATGCTTGTTTGTTTTTTCTAATAAAATATATTGATAGGCATTTACAATTTGTTTAATATGCTATATCCATTAAAATAAAAGCTTAAGAACATTTTGAATTTTAAATAATTTTAATCAAAAACTTGTGACACAGCCACTTATGTCTATGTCATATTGAAGTAACACCACAGACGTAATTATAACACCACAGACCTTATAATGCAAGTTACTAAAGGCTCTGTGTTACCAGAAAATACATTAACACCAGAGACAGTAACACCACATACAAATCAGCTTAGACCTTTCTACAATGGAGGCTACCATCATGATGATTTCAAGATCAGGGGACATTTTGGAAATATCATCAAGTATGTATTTATATTTTTTTTTATTAAAATATGCCAGATCTGCAAGTTATCAACATAACACCACATACACTAATGACAACACATGAAATTGTCAGAGATTTAGCTAGCTTCAAAATGTATAAGAAAGAATGTACTCCCCATGCACCCCTCAGATCAGCCAGCACCTGCAGTGACCGTTACACACAGGAAGTAGTCCAAATAGAATTCTCCCTTTTCTTAAAGGGGTGACATCCATTGTTGAAACACCACAGACATGAATTTGGGGGGCAACTTTTTTCTTAAATATATATTTTTTTTAAACAATTAAATATTATACATGTTAAATAAAATCTATATTCACTATATAACCACTTTATTTGTGTTAGAATCTTTCATTATTTCTTGTTGGTTGCTTAAAGAAAAAAAAATCGTTATCGGAATCGGAATTGGCCAGTTTGCTCGGAAAAAAATCGGTATCGGAATCGGCCACGAAAAATCATGATCGGTGCATCACTACACTGTTCCTCTTCTTCTTGTGTAAATTACAGAAAGATGATTTTGGGTGAACTATTGCTTTAAGAGCTCTATCAGGTAGATTTGGGAAAACGCCTCTCTTAAAGGTCCCATGAAATCAAAATTGAAGTTTTTTGGGTGTTTGTATCAATATGTTAGTCTTGAGGTTATATGTATGCCAGTGTGCTCCAAAACAGTGACAAAATTTGTGTTTAGAAGATATAAGCATTCAAAGCTTGCAATTCGTCACCTTATGGCTCCATGATATTTTTGAGGTCACATCGTACTTTATCTTCTCATCAAACTTTCTGTCCAATCAAACGTTATCCGAAGCGCCCGTGCCCTACACTATAAATAGATGTTGAAGCTGTAATAATTATGCATGCGGTGTAGTTATGAATTATTAACCATGGATTTGCTAAACTAACCATAGTTTTACCATGGTATTTGTTATAAATATGTGGTTATACAAATGGAAATCAATACACACAGACAAAGCCTTAATTTGTTTTTATCAAGAAACTTATTTATTTTGGGGGATTTGTTTTAATATTTTGTTATTTGATATTTCAATTTCACAAAGAAATGTGCAGCATTTTGTCTTAGAAATAATAAAAGGACACCTTTTCATTTACAGAAACCAGATAATAAAAAACAACAGGACAGAGAGAGAGAGAAATGGAGGCCAGAAATGAGAGACAAACCAGTGAAACACAAGAGAGAAACAGACGGACACCTGTTAGATGTAACAGTATGGATAAACTAAAACCAAACTGTAAGTGTTTGTTCAGTATGTTAATTCTAGTCTTCACTCTCTTGTCTTAAAGTGTCACGTTCAGACAGATTGATCAGATTTTCTGTGAGATGAAAGATTACAGATGTGTGATTGTGTGTCAATGACAGAATGTGTTATAGATTGAGAACATAATACAATGAGGATAATCTGCTGTATGTTTGTTGTTTCCAGTCTCTCGTGATCCAGACGGGTCTGTAGAGTTTAATTCTGGAGAAAGTTCAGCATGTTCTGAAGAATACACGACAGCAGCGGCTGAAGACAACAGCATCATGATCACAGACTCTTGTTGACATGAAATAAGCTCGATCCGGAGCAGGTTTGAGCAAACGCACCTGTTGCTATGACAACAACAACTCCAGGACGAGCTTCGAAGAACTAGCCAATCCTGGATCACGTCAAATCATCAACAATAAAATCCAGATAACTGAGTAATGCACATATGAACAGACCCCAGCTTTCACAGACTCCTCTAATCAAACAGACTAATGCACAGTTTATTTCTCCGATCCGTTTCTTTAGACGGCACTTTTACTGACAACATTCTGCACATCACAGTTTCCTGAATTTGACATTGAACACTTATATAATATAAGACATGGAAACATTGGTCCATCACACAACATGCATTCATATAATTCACACTGAATTCAATTATGAAAATGTGTTTACTATTGTCCTTTTGCATTATTGACAATATTTTCCCATGTGATACTGTAAAGCTGCTTTGGCACAATCTGTATTGTTAAAAGTGTGATATAAATAAAGATGACTTGACAAACACACATCAGTGTCTTCAGTTCTTCACAACAGCTGCGGCGCGTCTGTATGGACAAAATATTCATCCTCTAGAAAACACAGACCTCTCAATCATTGTAAAGGTCTTAACAGCATTCCTCAACAAATACTTTCATGTTTTCCTGAAGTGAGCGGGATGTATTAAAATTCACCGTCAGACTGAATAACTCGGTGACACTGAAGCGCTGCTGAAGCTTCATCTGCATGTGTTCAGAATCAGTGACCAGACTACAGATTAGATCCAGACTCTGATCCAGACTTTAGATGAACACAACACTGAGAAGAGATGATGCTGACCAGCCAGACCAGACTCAATATTCCTCTTCATGCAGTCAGATTGACCTTTGACCCTGTAACACAGTCACGTGTCTCTACAGACCATCATCAGAATCACAAATATATCTGAACGTATTTTACAGCAACACACTTCATCAGCTGATAAGATGTTATTGATTGAATAAAGTCATTATTGAAGTGAAACGTGACTCTAATGATCAGTTCTGCTGTTTTCATCTCTTCTGAAGCTTTGAATGGTTTGATCAGAATCCAGATCTCTTTCATTTCCACTCAATTCTGTTCAGGATTCACTCAGTATTTCATCTGTGCTTTTGCTTTTGTGTATTGATGCTGTTTCTGACAGAAGAATCACTTTTATTCTCATCTTTCTCGTGTGCTTCATCTCTCATTTCACACACAACATCTCTCTGTTTCTCCAGATCTTACCAGAGACTCTTTCTGCATTCATATGATCATCACGAGGAGGAGGATTGTTTCATATCAAGCATATCTCCTGATTGAAGAATATGTGTCAAAATCACATATCAGTCATAAATGCATT